>JBCEWB010044236.1:0-31461 GCA_039654565.1 Peronia peronii | reverse complement strand
CAAAAAATGACATAACTTTTTTATTTCTTGATGGATTTTCAAAATTCAAAAACCATTATGATATTTAACTTAATGTCTACAACTTATTATCAAGAGATTAATCCTTTGATGAGGGCAAATTTTTGCATTGGCATTGCTAAATTATGCTCACATTCTTGATCTATATTGATTTATTATCAGCTGCATATTCCATGTCGAAAACCCGAGTTTCTTCATCATTATGTGATGGTCCCACCATCCGTTTGTCAGACTGTTCAAAAATTTATTGCAATCTTCAAACGATCGTAGCTATCAAACGCATCATTCTAGTATGGCGAAATTCGGCAGTGACTTCCCTTGGGTACTCTAAACCATGTTCCCCAAGATCTCATATTAGGGGCTGGATATTCATGTGTAAAGAAAATAAAAGTAAAGACTGTATATAGTGGGTGTTGTGGTACTGAATCGGTAGCGGGTGTTATCGGGTATTGTGATATTGAATGAGGTAATGCACTTTTGGATATACTTGTTACATCCTACGTCTGTAGATCTACCTGTTTTCTTTTTTCTTGTATATCTGTGTACATATGTAATCTGTGTAATTTGCTTTCATATTTATCATGTCACACAAGTTAATTCATTCAGTGCTGAGCAAAATTTTCTTATCTCCTTTGCTGTGCTGAGCATTTTTTGGTAAATATAGACATTTTAGGTAGGCCAAGAAAAAAATCATAAAAAAATACATTTTGTGACCTATTGCCAAAATTTGTTCTGCATATTACTTTTAAATGAATATTGTATTATATATATTTATGTACTGTGCAGTGTTATGTTTAGGTTTTCTCTGGTGAAAAGAAAAAAAAAGGGGGGGAAAATTATATAACACTTACATGAGATCAGATTCTTACACTGAATAAGACAAATCAATAATTATAGAGCTACTTACTTATTGGGAATTATAAAAAAAAAAATGAATAAATTCAGAAGCAGTCTGAGAAGTAAAAATAAATAAGAAAAACAAATCACAAAAGTCCAGAGGAAATGGCCAATGACGAGACAAATTCTTACCTTGACTGGTAAAAATAATCCTCAACACATTTGTAAGTTATCTTAATAAGTGAAAATTATCAGTTTGAGAGAAATAATAAACAACTACATACTAGAATAGATTTGTACCGACCAAGCGAACAGCTGGAAATCCCCGTCTAATTTCAGTAGGGGGATACAAACACTCCAAACTGTTCACTATCACTGATACAGGAAAACACATAAAAAATGCACGGGACTGGTGACAACTGTTCTCGGATCTCGTGGTGAAGCAGTAGCAAACATCAGTGCATATTCTGTTTTTAGCATTCTGTCAGGGATTTCCAGGTTTTTGCTTACTCGAATATGAACTATTACATTATTATGGTCTGCTTTTATGCCCGGATTATCCTTGAAAGGCATTTTTGTAGGTCTCTGATCTGTGGACGACTACGTCTTCTCATCAGCTGTGGTCGAATCTAGATCTAAATCTTGGCCTATCTCACATCTATCACGTTTGGAAGTTGACCTTGCGAGAATTCTCATTGGTAGCAGTGAATGAGTTAACACTGTTACACATAGCCCCTGTGACTGACTTCATTCGTGTTTCAGTATGATGGAGTCCGCTGATGCTATTGATGACTCTGACGAAGAAGTTGATTTCACAAAGATGGACCAAGGCAACAAGAAAGGTCCTGTCGGGCGATGGGATTTTGACACTGCAGAGGAGTACTCTGACTATATGTCCAACAGAGAAGCTTTACCTAAGTAAGAAATAAGCACACACAAAAATTAAACATATCATAGGCAATAGGTTTGGGCATTGGTGCCAAGTAAATTTGTCCGAAGTTAATTTGAAAAAACGGGATTTCTCAGAAATTAGAAGTCTTAGTAGGTACAAGAATTCAGTAACTAGGACAACCAGCAAAAATTTACTACTAACAAGAAAATGAGTGTCGGTGATTTTATAAAATAATGAAATACTTGAACACCCAAAACAGCTAAGAGAAAACTGTTTACAAAAGGTCGGCTTATGGCATCAGAGAAAAATACTAGAAAATTCTAGCAGAGCATGTACAGATGGTAGTCAATCAGATATTAACGCTGGGTTTGAGAAGCTATCTATCCTGTATAATTTTGAGTCCAAGAATGGACTAGCTTGACAAAACTGGATGATTTTTTAAAAAATTATTTTTATTATATACTGGGATGCTTGAAGTCATCATTTATGTTAAGAGGAGTATTTTCTTTTTTTAGGATGACGAGTAATCTTTTTTTTTCTTTTCATTTCAGGGCTGCTTTTCAGTATGGAGTCAAAATGTCAGATGGGAGACGCACAAGAAGAACCGGGCCCAAGGATGAGAAGCAAAAATTGGATAGAGAACTACAACAGATTCAGAGAATCATTGACAAAAGGAAACCACCTGGCGGAGGTGGTGGTGGCAGTGAACCTAAACAAACAAAATACTAAACATATTTTTAATTGTGTCATCAGTTTTGTTACTACTTATTTGTCATAAACTCAATGTCTGATTTGCTTTTGATACTGTGGCAGTATTAATAAAACATGAAAATTAAAAACAAATTGTTTCAATTGTGTTTAAGATGAGATTCATAGAAAAAAAAAAAAAAAATTCTGTTTTCTTTTTTCAATTTCAGTTTCTTATCTATGTGCAAGGCAGTGGATTTTGTTTAAGTAATAAAATTCTCAAAAGTTCACCAAAAATTGAGTTGAACATCATTATCATTACTAAAGAGAAAAGTTTGAAAACTAAAGACAGTGCCAAATGTGTATGTCTGTATTGATTCTTTTTGTTTTGTTAATGTCTTAGCACAGTTTGATTGATCTGTTGCATAACCTCTTGGTACATGGAAAAGCAAGTTTGGAATTGTACATTTGCAGGGAAAAGCTCAAGATTTGTACATTTTCAGGGAAGTCTGTTCTGAGTTAATTTGTTTTTCATTCATTTTGATCATTTACAGCTTAGAAATCAAGAGTATGATGATGTCTGTGTCCTATTTTATATTTTCTTAATTTACTTATTTGCGGTCCAAGTCTATGGTGTGTATGAGGTGGGTATGATAACTTTTGCAAACATCAAGTCATAAACCAGTGAAGAAGGAATAAAGTAAAATAAAAGTATACACGCACTTGTTAGATTAATTCTGTTTCATCCAGGTAAGAAGTATATATATACACACAATGACAGCTCATCGTTCATGCTCATTAATCAAGCTGCAAATGAGCCATTCTCAAAAGGTCAACCATTGTGCACCACCCTCACTTCAATCTCATAAAAAGAAAGAAAAACACTAAAGTTTGATTTTTTATTTCTTGTATGTCCTAACATACATTGAAGAGACAGATAAACAAATTTATCGAGATTGCTTGCGTGGGCATGAATGGACAAAGGTCTGAAGTCCTAAATGTGCCTGAAATTTTAACCCCAGATTGTCACTTTTTCTGAGGGCCTCTCTTGATACTCTTGGAATGGCAAAATTATTGACATAAGATCCTCGCTTGCTACCTAAGGTAATGGCCCAGTGACTCTATGTTCATTGTGAAGTATCGTTTTCTTCAAATGTCTGGATTTAGTGTGCGAAGGTTAGTTATGTTTGTGTTCTTAGATGTACTTTTTTTTTTTGTCATCGGAGGGTAGATCTCTCAATGATAAATTTATACAAGAAGCCATTTTCTGACCATGAGATATTGTAGGAGTGGGCTTGATAACCATGGGTTCTTAAATATGTATAGAGATCACCAGTGAAAAAACAACTAAACAAACTAAGTAACTCGACCACCAGTTTCCAAAAATATAAATTTTTGTCATTTGTTACGTCCAAGAAACGGCCTGTGGGCATACATGTTTTTTTTTTTTTCCTGGTCAACATTTTAATTTACCAGAAATGACCCGGGGAATTATTTCTGTTGTTTTTTAACAATCGGCAAAGCGAAACAATGTGTTAGAGGATCAAGTTTTTATATTTTTATCATCACTTTGTCGCGTGTTATGTCAAAGACCATGAACCTTACGCCTGGAAATTGCAAACAATGAATCTTATGAAACTGATGTGGTCTTGAATTTTTGTCTTGATTTTAGCGGGGGGGGAGTCCTGAAGGTAATTTTTTTTATTCTTGAAGATAGGCTGTTTTAACCTTTTCCATCGCATTTGGCATGTTCAAGTTAGAGGAAAACAGTGGAAAAATATCAACTTTTTGAAATAGTTGCTGTGACAACACCGCCATCTTGGATTTTGGCATCTCTAAAATGGTCAACTTCAAAATCTATCTAGTCGGTCAAATTTTAATAAAACTTGATAAAACTTGGTGACGTCTTTTTTGACATAATATCTAAAAAGTTACATATTTTCAGCCCTTTGTATGCAATAGAAAGTTTTCTAGCACTTTCATAAAATGCCATGTAGCGAAATTTCAAATTTCACCATTTTTTCATATTAAAAACCCATTTTTCTCTAAAACTTACTAACAGAATGGGACCGCATATGTATGTTTTTTAGTTTTGTTGTGAACATGATGTATGCCAAATTTGGTTAGAATCAGTATAGAAACAAAAAAGTAGATAGCAAAATACTGACAAAAAACCGGGTTTGAGAAAAATGCATTTAAAGGATTTTTTCACGGAAAAATTGACATGGAGAGTCTTTTATTCAGCTTTTGGCCTCAGAACATCCTTTTTTTTTTTTACATACTAGCCCTCTCTTCATGACTTCAGTCTTTTATTGCCTCTTCCTGGCTTTCTGGGTATAATTTTTCTCAAATTTTGTTCCCTACAATCAATATAAGGGCTCCAATAGAGCCACTTCCAGGTTCTTGAGGGCCTATATGTGGTCCCCATATCTTTTTCTGTCCAAACCAAGAGTTTCTTGACCTTTACTGTGGCATATAGTCCACAACTAAGCTCTGAAATAGCAGAAACAAAGGAAAGTTTTACTATTTATAGGACGTGGAAGTTCATTCTAGAGTACCTGCTACTGATAATCTGCATGATCAGCAGTTTTTTTTCGCCTCATAGTGGTCATCCAATGTCCATCCATGGCACTGGAGTTAATGATTTTGCTAGATGAGGTCATAATCAAGTGTTTTGTGCACTTTTTGCCTACATATAATCAAATAGTGATGATCTGTGACTGCATGTAGCAGCCAGGAGGAGCCAAATCCTAGTTGACAGTAGGCTAGGCCTACCGTTGAATGACCATTGGTCAAACACATCAGAATGGACACATCCACTTTTTGATACCATTTTTATACACAGAGAAGGCCGACCTTTTAAGAGAAAACAAAAGCCCCAAATCGCATTTTTTTAGCAAAATCCAGATTTCAGGACCCATTCCCCTAATGTAGATCTAGGCCTGTGTACGTTAAGTAGCAGTGAGATTTTTGTTTTGTCTCACCTTGAAGTAGTGTGCTTCATCATTTGTTATATCTAAGGAATGGAAATGTACAGTAATTATAATTCAGCCTCAAGTCACGGTATTTATTTTGGGGCATAATTCAGTTGTCAATTGTTTCAAATGGTCTAATTTGTGAGTTATCTTTTCTGACATGGCTCAATTACATTAGATCTACATGCTTTTGTGTATAATAGTCTTTATCATATACGATTCAACACTGCTTTTCATATTAAGAGTACAGCAATAGCTGATTATTTATGGCTAGACAATTCAGAATAATGTTCCAAAATGTGGTAGGGTGATGGGGTGACAGTTTTATTGCATGACAGTTTTCATGGAATAGAATTTTCAGTGAGCTGGTAGTTTTATTATTTTCTTTTTGTCATTATATTGACATAGCATGCCTTACCAGTTATTAAACCTATCTTATATGCAGCCAGAAAAAAGGTTCCATATTCAGAGTGGCTTACACTGTATGGCAGTCTTTTCCTAGACGTTATGTATGTGTCTTAATAAGATTTTTTGGGGGTTAGCGTTATTTGTTGGTATAATATTCCTTTAATTCATATTTTTTAAATCATTACATCTAAGAAATTAAATGTATTTTAATGCAGTTGCTTTGTGATTTCCTTTTGCTCTCATCTCATTTTATGCCATTGATGCAATGTTTAGAAGTAATTTTGAATAATATCTCTGACCAGTATGAAATATATGATGATGACAAAAATGAAATATTTGTAATATGATCCTAGAATAAGTTGGTGCCACAGAATACATTTTGATCACATACTTTGCTTCTTACTTAGTTGTATCTGCTATTGTTTCAACTTAAAATAGTCTAAAATCATAAGAATATTACTCTTCTTTGTGTCATCATTACGTCTAGGAAATATGGGACACCTACACTTCAAGGACACCTATAGCAATAACCAGGAGTTGAAACTATCTTTTCCTTTTAAAATGATAGACCTAGTATCTTAAGGTACTGATTTAATGTGCTTGCAGATCTATTTAAGACTGTTACAGAATTGCCCTAGTGTGACAATCATATGATCGACATTTTGAGAATGACTCGAATGAAGACAGATGTCATGCAGACCGTCAAATAACTTGGGCTAAGTATGGGGTACAAGTCACGGGCTTGTCAAAAGTTATGGAGTGTAAGCTTATAGTTCATTTCTGCCTGTATAAAACAGACCCAATAAACTTGAAAAAAAAATTTTGAATATGTTTGTGTCACCTGTTTTCACAAAAAATGTGTGGTAAAAACAAAATCTGCTTTGGATGCATGACATTTGTCCATGGTCTTATGTATGCTTAGTCATGATGAGATCCCAGGGTTTACCATCATCAAAAGGGAATTCATGTATTTCAGGTCTCTAAAATTATAATGATTTTGGAATATTTGCTGTCCGCTTCCATAATTAGACACAAATCAAGATTGAACGCATGACCCATTCTAACTTTTCCATTCTTTCTTCTACTCATTTTTAGACAATGGTAAGAATGTAAGTTAGACAAAATAATTTCCATGCTGAATGGAATTATATTATCAATAGTTGGGTGTAAGACAGTCATATGCCACTTTTTCCACCATTTTATGAACAAATCAAAATTTTTGACATTCGTATGTAAACGTATCCTACCGCTATGCACAACACGGCCGCAATCGTGCTAATATGCTGTTAAATCCCAACTACAAACAAACATCTCTGAATCATCGCCATGATGTTCATTGCTGTGCTTCAGATATGAATTAAACACATTCAATGTTTGTGGCCGCAAGCTAACCCTTTAACTTAGCATGTGGCCAAAAGGATGTTGTTGGCTCACCATTCCACAGGGACAAAAAGTGAACATGAAAGCAAAACATTTTTCTCAGATAAAAATATTCTAATGTGCAACTGCTCTGTATACCCTTCCCACTCAGCAAAATAACATATATTCCCCCGCTAAAGAAATTACAGTTGAAAATACATGTATACCGAACATCGTGTGGAAAATAACAAGCTCCTCCAGTACTTGCTTTTTTATGTTAACAACAGCTTAATCATCACACAATACCCCAAGTTTTTCTTAATCTAAGTCACTGGTCAAAGGTCAAGTGAGCGAAACTCAGGCTAACTGATAATGGTGGCATTTTTGTTTTTGGTGACAGTAGACTAAGGTCAAGGCCTTAATCATAACCGACGTTACACATGACGATGAGGAAAATATTTAACCGATAGAATAATCGATCATCGACGGTCATGGGAGCCGGTTACCGTTAACCGTCGGTCACGAACATTGTCGGTCATGCACAGGCCTATATGGAAGTAAGCGCATATTATAGCCAAAAAAAAAATATTAAAAACACAGGATGGGGAGGAAATTTATGACTAAAACTTTTGCCTGTGACAGATTTAAAACATTTTGAGTCTTTTCAACCTAGATGCCCTTTGAAGTAATGTTTTTGATGAAATTACGGAAAAATAAATAAATACATGCAAATGACAATACTAATAAGTTGATTCGAAAAGGACACTCAAGAAAGGCGTTCTGAAATTTACCATACATTAGGCCTGATGATATTGATAATCAGTGTGTCAGTTGAAAGCGAATGATTTAAAACAAAAGAGATAAAGAAGAAATACAAGAAAGTCAACTTATCTGAGTTGTAAATGTATGAGTACAAAACAAATGCGGTTCACCTGTAAAAACGTGCACGAGGAAAGAGAACAAGATGGGCCTAGACGCTTTAGACATAGATCTATATCAACATTAACAAAGTTCCCATTTACTTTTGGTGTTAGATGTGGTAGATGCAAGTGTTTGCGTACACATTCATATAACCTTGGACACTATAAAAACGCAAGGAGATGGCGGAGGGCTTCAGATCATCATAATAGCACATACTGTTGTTTGACGTTTTAGCCTATTTGCTTTCATTTCATGCTCAGCCTGTGGCAGAGTCTCGAGGTCGAAGTTCATTTGTAACATATCAACCTGAAGAATATGCATCTGCTTCAGCTCTTCAAGCAGACGTTTGTTTTTTTTTTTTTCTTACTATCCTCATCACCTTTTTCTTGATGTTTGTTTTAGATATATTTTTCTTTAGGATGCGTTGTTGTTGTTGTTTTTACATTTACAAATCAAATAAGTTGACGTTTTCCTATGTCTTCTTTACTCTTTTGTTTTATATCATCCATATTTTCATTTCTTACTTCCGTGCCTTTTTTCTTTCGACTGATTCACAAATTACATCAGGCCTAATGTGTGGAAAATTTCAGGCGGCCTTCCTTTAGTCTCCTTTTCTATGAACTGTTAGTGTTACCATTTTTTTTTTTTTGTTCGTAATTTAGTCAAAAACATTACTTTTATTATTCGGAGAGCATCTAGGTTGAATATGCTCTAAAATTAATGTTTTAAGTCAGTCACTCATAGCGAAGAATTTTAGCTCTAAGTTTCTTACCCACCCCTTGTTTTTAGAGGCGATTCTTTCCAAAGCCCGATCGGCTCGACAGTTTCAACTGTGCGCTGATCGCTCAATTCAGGCCATGGCCGCCAATAGCGAAAAAGAGGCAGCGCGCGGTCTAGCTAATAGCTATACTGTTATGTCTATGGGTCACCGTCAATCGTCACTGTCATGTCACACCATATAAACAACCTACATGTGAGCGATTTTTCAGATGCAGCGCCAATTAGACTTGGTCGCAGCCTGGATGACCCAATGCGGATTCCGGTTGAGCGAGGAACAAAAAAAACGAGAGCATGGAACTATGTGGCACGGGCTCTACAAAACTCTGAACGGCAAGACCATCAAAGCCGTCCCCACTGTAAAGTTCCTGAGACTGACACTTGATTGGAAATTAACGTGGAACGCACATGTGGCAGATTTGAGGGAGCGGACGAGGGTTCGCTGAACCTACCGAGAGCAATCAAAGGGCAAGATTGGGGAGCCAACACCAAAATGATGCATCAGATGTACACATCATTCATACGCCGCAAATTCGACTATGCCAGCGTGGTATACGGCTCAGCGAGTGCGAATACGCTGAAAAGACTGGATACCATCCAGAACTCGGTCCTTAGAACGATTGCAAAGGGCCCGGCAGGGGCCACAGCAGATGTGCTCGAGGTGGAAGTAGGCGTGCCCCCGCTCGAACTATGGAGGGCCCAGTTCCGACTGAGCTTCTGGGCGAAAAGTACTGGGGAATCCGCAAACCTGACGTCCCACTCTTATAGCGCTCGAGATGAGCAAATATGGTGGTATGTATGCCACAAAGGGGGCAGGCCCCCACGTCTCAGATAACCTTGAGGGAGGTACACCAGTATCTGGACCAAGCGGTCATTGAGCAGATACGTCCCCGACACAGTCACACCGGCGGTAGACACCAATCTTACAGCAAGGATACCGACCCGGCGATATTCAGGCAACTAGTTCTAGAATACCTCGATGAGGTAAGGGACAATGGAGTAGAGGTGTATACTAATGGGTCCAAAGATGAGACAGATAGTGTGGGATCGGGAGTAGCCATTCCTGAATGGCGACAAGAACTAAGTCTATCGGTACCGCGAAGTACGTCGGTCTTCACCACGGACCGGTATACTGGTGACGTTGCGCACCATAGCGCAGAACCCTACCCATGGGGTGCTGCTCCTATCAGACTAGCTCTCCAGCCTACAGGCCATAAGAAGCTGCCAGGAGTGCTGCATGCCGGACATACGGGAAGAGATTCTCCATGCTTGAACGAGCCGGAAGGCTTCCCGATGTCGGGTGAGATATGGATACCGGCGCATGTGGGGATCAAGGGAAATGACTCAGCCGACCGAGTCTGGCGAGTGCCAACAGGGTACAGACTGGCTTAGGTCACAGCGAAGTCAAAAGTGTCATATGACATGGCGTTCGAACCCGATGGGTCGACCAGTGGAAGGTGAAAAGAGATGGTACAGCGGCACTGGTGATGTTCAGAACGCCTGGAACAAAACCCGACCTTGAGTATAAGATTCCAGTGAACAGCCAGCTGCTGCGATTGAGAATGGGGAACCGGCCCCATAAATTCACCAACTACGGGAGACCCGCCGCATGGGACACATGTGGTGACACGAATGACGTCAGCCACTCTATGCTCCGGTGCCTAAGATTCGAGGACCAACTCAGAGATCGGTCCAATACCTGAGGAACGCTGGAAAGCCCCTTACGTTGGAGACAGTGTTCCGACATGACGCACCAAAGGCACTGAAGAAGCTGGTCAGGAGGTACGTAGCAGCAACGTGTCCCAAATTGACGTCTGACTGAGGCTGCACCAAAAAACTCGGTAAAACACCAAACATAACAGTCCGGAGAAGTAATAGAGGGGAAGGCGGCGACCCTTGCCGGCCCGCTGGCGGGGGCACAGGACGTTATGATCCCCGCAGCGGGGCCCCGATGCGGGATAAGGCAGGTAATCTCTCACCGAGTGAGGGGAACGCCAAAGGACCGCGGGATAGGGGCATCCCATGAGTCCCCTGTCTGTGCGGGACAACAAGGGGTGCACGGCACCATGAGACCGGCGCTCCCCGGTAAACCCGGGGCAGCACCTCAGTAGAAGAAAGACTGGACGAAACAGCAGTGCGGGCGTGGCCCAGCTGCAAATAACATGGGACGAGGGAGGGAGGCTGAGCGACGGCCTCCCACGTTTCTACTCCACGTTCTAGACGACCGTTTACAAGGCGGAAGCTAGTCGCGATGCGGTAGGAAACGAGATAACCTCGAAACGGTAGTAAAGATTCCAGGGACCCCCCTCTCAATGCCGCCGCCGCATCTGGGCCCCACGTGTGGTGAGGTCGGTCATTGCCTCCCCCCCCCCCCCCCGAAACCCTTGGGGGGGGGGGGGAGGGGGGCTGTTGAGTATGTTTGGATAGAGCACTGAAACCCACGGATGGCATAAGCGCTGGGTCAGGAAAACGGACAAGGGCAAAAAATACAAAGAGTAGGCTACATCTAACATGCAAAGTGCAAGAGACTGGTATCCCGATATGGCACGGCCGACTGAGGCACGCGGAAAGGGACAGAATCTCAAGAGGCAAAGCAAAGCAAAGCAATTTTTCATCGTGGCTATGTGGTTTGGCGTCTGCTTCATGGTGAAAAACAACTCACGTCGGTGAGGTTTGGTCGACTCGCCGGTCCTTCATTGGGGGATGGAAGGACACGAAGATCGAAAATCAGCATTTTTTTTCATTTCGGAGCTCCCGTGTGTACACTAGGCACTTTAAAGAACCCTTGGCAGTTCAAAATCGATGAAGAGCAGGCGGAGTGCCACTGTCCGGGCAAAATTTCCCAATTCCAAATTTCTACCCACAAGAATTATCACTAAAAACAAAAACAAAACAGGCAGTCTTTTAAAGTCGAGATAATCCTACTTTATAAGGACTGAAAGGCTTAAGAAAAACAAAACAAGCGGTTTTTCCTCGGTCATGTGACCGATCTCGAAACACCTAGACTATATATATATATTGGTTAATCAAATATTGTATACCAAAATTAAAAAGAAGAATGTAAGCAATTATGCTACGTGAGGATCGCCGTATGCCTATCAAGTTATGCGTTATGTAGCGTTATAATTTTCCGTACAGACCAACCTGGCGTAAAAACTGAGGATGGCCTGCGTTTTTTTGTCAAGTACATGTAGATCCTTCAGAGAGCGACTCAAGAAGTCCTTTAATCAGCCTTTTGACGTGCAAATGTACCCACCTTGTTAGGCACAACATAGCCGTCATCGTTAAACCCCAACACAAACAACAACAACAAAAAAACTTGTTTGTACTTAAATATTTGACTGAACTACAAATTGAAAATCTCGCTTTGAATAGACATAATACTTTGAATAAACAATACTTTATTTCGTAAAGTATTGTTTGTTATATTTATCATTTCATATTTCAGTGTTTCTATACAGTACAAATAATCGAGCTTTGGTAATCGAATTCACTATTAACAAAACAAGATCGGTACTTTATCAATGATATTCATTAGAAAAAATAGAAGTCTATTAGAAAAATAGAAGTCAGATTTAACAGCAATGCGCAGAGAATGTAAACAAATCAGGATGTGATTTTAGCGTCTACTTCATAGTGAAAACAACTCACGTCGGTGAGGTTGTCGCCGGGATCGACTCGCGGATCCTACAACGGGGGATGGAAGGACACGAAGATCGAAAACCCGCGCTTTTCGGTGACTCAACTTCAACGGTCCCGTGTGTACGCCTCACGTTAAAGAACCTTTGACAGTTCAAAATCGATGAAGAGTAAGCGGAGTGCCGGGTTTCCGGGCCAAATTTCCTAATTCCAAATTTCTACTCACAAAAATTCTCAGCAAAAACAGGCAGCTACTTAGTACCGAGATAATCCTACATTGGGATTGAAAGGCTTAAAAAAAAAAAAAAAAACTAGATAACTTTGCTGTGGACCGCACCACGGGTATGAGTAAAGTTGTATCTAGATCTATATGTTTTATTTTTGCGTTCGAATGGCTGTCGTCAGGATAGAACGTGAAACAATGGAAGTGCAAACAGAAATTGATGAAACCATCATAATTTATAAAATCACCATTATTCAGATGGCATCCATCCGCACTTTGCTGGTGAGATTGATCTTGCAATGATGACAATACATGAATACCAAGAGTATCGATTCTCTGTAAAAGCTTGACACTGGTTGGTCAATTTGTTTTTACATATGGTGGATGCGGTTCTTTCGAATGAGCTGAATTATGTGTTAGCAACAGGCGACGAAAGAAACTAATCAAGGAGTGAAGGATTAATATTCTTTACGGACCAGATTTATTGGCTCAAGTACCTAGATTAATGCCTAATTTACGAATTATGATTTGGCAAAGCTTAAAATCACGGAGTTAAAACTGAGATCTAGATCTAGATTAGACTGATTTCACTATTTTCATTGTCATATCTTTAGACAGTTTAGATCATGTTCATTCCTGCATTTTCTGCGCTCGCCGTGACTGGTCAACCGATTAATTACTATTAATAACTTTTATCCTCAAGTCCGGGATTAGAATATCAGAGAAAATTACGTTCTCAATCTGAATACAAAGTTGAAACTTCTTAAAGATGTCGACTCAAGGCAAAATACTGCTACTACCTATGTCCGCATCATGTCAGACTGTACCAATTTGCACCAAAACTGGCATATTTCTTCAGACCACAGAGCTATTGAAACCAGCCAATTTTGGTTCACATTGGTACAGTATAACATGATGCGTACACAGGTGACGTGAAGACCTGACGTGATGCATTGACCCTCCAGTCCTATAGTAGCTTAGAGTTAAGAGGAGGAAGCTCTGCCCTAGTTGTTTTTTTTGCCTGCCTACCAGACCAGAGATTGTGTCCCCAGAAAACAGATAATGTCAACCTTGCTTATTAAAGTCAACACTTTTTCTCGGTCCTGAGAGGCTGACTTTAAGCGGATTCCACTGTTGAAATCCTAGATCTACTGGAGATCTACATGGTCATGGACAAATTAAAACTAGTCTCGATCTAGATTTAGATCTACGCATTCTCTTGAATTAAAAATTCTTGACTTACAGATGAATTCTTGAATTTGAGCAGATTCAAGCTGTGTAGATTTTTAGACAGCCGAGCATATTAGGCCTAGATCTCAGGTAGATCAAGTGTTGACCTAAGGCGTGTACTGTACTGTAGCCAAGTGGAATGCTTCATGTGCTTTGCCAAGCACTCATGCTTGGCGGGCACAGAAACTGAGTGTTTGGCAAGCACAAAAAAGCTATCTATGGTTGCTCAGGAACCTTCGTGCGTGCCATCGAAATTTATGTCCAATATAGATTAAGACAATACATGGCAATAGAATAGCTAAATATAGGTTCTGTCTCATTTCTGGAATTATATTTAACAACTTTTATTTCATGTGAGTTTTGTAAATTTTTAGAAACGTCACCCAATCTTTAACGACTATGAAGTCTTTAATGTGCTTAATATGTACAAATAGGACATCGAAAATGTATTCAGATTTATTCATCAGAAATCGCTTGACATCGAACCTCCTACATAAATTTTCCCCATTCCCCCTCGTAGAACTAGAACTCAAATTTGATGGAGAACCAAACGCAAAACCCCTACGCCATGCCCACCGCCCCCTTCATCATCAATGCTATTGGTTGTCTTGAACCCAATGGGCACAGCCATCTTGGCTTACTAGGAGAAAGCACCTCGGCGGGTGTGCTTGCTCTGCTTGGCAAGTGGCGAGGCAAAAAGCTTGGAGTGCTTACCTACAGAACGCTGCAGTGCAAGCTGCTCGCAGAGTGCTTGGCTATAGAGCAGGCCTGAAGATCTATATATTATATCTATCTAGATCTAGACTTGTGATCTAGATCAGGGCACTTCCTTCTCACTGCAGTCCCGGTACAAATGGCATTATAGATTCTATATCGATACTGCGATTATTGCCTTGGCGATATGTTGATTACTGTAAAATGAACTAGAAGCAACCCCTGGCCCTAACCTGCTGGGACCCTTGGCTGTGCATACCGCTGAGGCAATAATCGCAGTATCGATTATGCCATTTTTACAGGGACCACAGTGAGATGGTAGTGCCTCAATGCCTGCCTGCACTGTCCTTGTGTGTGTCAACAGATTGGGCAAAGAGTGCGGAGTGTGGGTAGGTGTTTGTGTATTTTTTGCACAACGTGAGGCAAGCAAAGAGGGCCAAGCGTGGAACTGTGTGCCAGTCGGAGTAGTGTGTGTGTATTAAGACAATCAGTTGTACTGACCGGATGTATCTCCACTGGCTCACCAGTGCACGCAAGAAGGAACTGCGTTGTGGGTGTGTGTTTGTGTATCCCTGCCAACGTGAGACAGGTGAAAAGAATCAAGCATCTTCACATTAGGCCCACAGGCTATAACGTGTCGTGACAAGGTGTCTTTCTCTCTCCCTGTTTGACTTCTTTTTCTTTGTCTTCACAATTTATGGCTGTCCATCGGCTAGCGTGGGTCATTTGGAGTTAACTTTAAGTGGAATCACCTCTGAAGGTGTTGACATTATCAGAAACAAGACATGAAATATAAAGGGAAAAAAATGGGACCGTCGGAACAGGTTGACTTTAACCGAGAATTGACTTTAAGCGAGTTGACTTCTTGTAGGTTCCACTGTATTTATAAAACAAAATCATAGTATCAATGGCCAGTTGTTAATTGAAATTGATCTTCGGCCTGATTGACAATGATTTCTCATCTAGACAAGACATTGGTCTCTAGATTTCAATTTCTAGATCTCTGACTCTGCCTGCCGAGAGCTAGGTTTAGATCTATCAGACCTAATTCTAAACTAAAACTAATAATAAAAGGCATTTATATAGCACCTCACCCCTGGAGGGCTCGAAGTGCTTTACAGCAGAACCAAAATGTTGAACAGCCACACACGAAATATGCCTCAAAACAAACATGGGCAACAACATACGTACAAATTCATAACATGATATACAGACATGATTCGAGACATGGTCATATACTAGATTTAATTGAGCGTTTACAGATGTTTGATAAATGTCTATTCCAAACTACATCTGGTCTAGAGAGATCTATTATTATGTCTTAAATCAAAGATTCAAACCTGCTTAGTCATCTCAAATCATCTGGTGACATGATGGATCTAGTTTCAATTGCAGTTCAGTTATAGTACGCAACAGATTCATTCAGAATCTCCACTTGACAGACTCAGCATGGTTTCTGAAATGACGTGGCCATTATGAACAGCGGCATGATGAAATAACTTTCTTTTCAATCAGGATGCATCAAAATTGACTAAAGTTCTATCATTATGCTCTGTTTGAAGTTAATGTACTGTATATATACTCAGAAGTTGCAATTTTACACTAAGCTGTGTTCCAGTGTTTCATAATTATGCAAACATATTGTGCATTAACGATCATAGTGAGTGAATTTTTCACAAAGCTTTGTGTTCTGCAAATGGTACACACAGTGCAAACAACTGAGCAGATATGTCTCTACTAGACGTCAGTCTACTATAAACAACTCTAAATGTTTAACTCTGATGTTGCTCACCATCAAATGATGGAGATTCCAAAAGAGTCTTTTAGCTAACGCCTGTGTATTCTTTTCTACCTTTTTCATTGTCTGTTAGTAGATAGAGCCTGAAAGAGTTTGAGAGCTTTGATTTCAGTAAGTATGGCCTTAGGGGCAGTTTTAGCAGCATTCAGCATTTATCATATGTTGTGAAAGTTTAGTAATTAATGAATATGATTGATTCTCTGTTCAGATTTTGAACCCATTGTCATTGAAGATCAATCAAAAGTCTGTAGAGGTAGTAGCTCGTTGAAAACTCCTTTCATTATTTTATTACATTTAGCAGGTCACATTTATTTACAGTGGAACACGCTTAAACCAAAATTTTAGGGATTGGGCACATTATTTCGGTTTAAACATATTTTGGTTTATCCAGACTGGTATGGTGGAAGTTGTCAGAAGAGGGGAACAAACTCTGTAAGGTCATATTTCACTAACCAACCATGTAGGTCATCTGAAGCTTCACGGTGCCGTAGCATCCCACGCCGCATGAGACAACGCGCATCACGATGCTTCGATGACGTGTTGTCCGCCTTGCCTCATCAGCACACTGCATAATTTAGATATCACCATGGATTGGATTCCACAGACAATGCACATTTGCTTCACTGAAGTAATTCCCCCATCCCCTACCCTCTCTCCGTCATTGACACCTGCTGGTGGCCTCAGGTCTGACAATGAGAGAACAGCATGTTGGTACTAAGCATGTTTGATTAAGAATAGGTCACAGGCTTCCACTCAAATCAATGTCATTGTTTTTGGTTCAGCCGTGTTCCCACCAATGTTGACTTTGGTTTATCGCTAGTCCTTTAACAAAGAGTATTTAAGGAGAAAAAAAAAATGGAGATTAATTTTTCGTTCGGTTCAGCTGTGTTTTCAGTTTAGCCGTTTTTGGTTTAAGTGTGTTCCATTGTACTACAATAAATCAGTGCTGACAATGTTTCTAAGAATTTTTTATAAAGTACACTAGTCACTAGCAATAGTATAGCTCAGCTGGGCTTTAAAAGCTTGCACCTTGTCCAGGTTAACCGTCGTAGCATAAAGTGTTTTATTTTAAGAGAAAGAATGAAAGAAAGTTTTCTTTTTCTCTTTTGAGCATACTCAAGCGCGGAAAACTCAGATTTCTCGAGGACTGAAAAATATGTTCTAGATTTCCGTGATGGCCTTTTTTTTTTTACAAAGGAATAGAAGGACTGCTAAGGACTCAAAAGGAAACAATACCATGACGACACTGTTGTGGTCCAATCTTAACAGTATTCTAGGAATAAGCACCCCTCAGTTCATCTACATCATCCATTGCCTTTCAGACAGTGCGTAACCCCCTGCCACATCACCGTGCGTACATTGCGTCAGGTAGGCTGTTGTTATTCCTTGCAATACAGACAACATATGTGGCCTAGTCCACCACCCCGCTCAATTATTACCCCTCCTCTCCCTCCCTACTGAGGCCCAAATTATATTATACACTGCCTACTCCTGCCTCTCCCACATACTTTTCCATAGGACAAAAAGTGGGCTTAGTCAGGCAATCTGCTGCTTTGAGATCCAATAGATGATGAAATCGTTTGAGAAATCCGTGTTGAGAATTCGAGAAATACATGTTAATGATATAAAGAAAACATGGAAATCTAGACTGAGCCTATAACTATGTTGAACTACATTTCCGTGTATCTGAGATTAGCGTGTTTGAGTTGTCTGTGCTCAACTGTAGTATGTAGCTCTAAATTGATGGAGACTTCTGCAGTGGAAACAAAATGAACATATTTTACATGTATGTGTGCTTGAATATAACTTCTGAAATGGCGCTATATATATTATATATATATATTTTAATTTTCTTTTTTGTCTGCAGTTACTGTCATGTTGCATCACACTTTTTTTCTAAATTATACTTGTTCAGAAATCTGGAAGGAAGTGGAAGTCACCTTTTCCAGTATATTTCTTAATTTATATGGGGATTTAAAAAAAAAAAAATGTCTACCAGTAAAATTAAAATGTTTGCTAATGGTGAAATTCAAGTTTTGGTGATTTCAAAGCCTTATTATGCAACCTTTTTGATACAGATTTGCTGCAGCCATGCCGGAAGAGAAGGGTAATACTATACCAGTAATGGTAGCCTTGCGATGCAGGCCATTGATTGAGAGAGAGATTAAAGAAGGATGTCAGTCCTGCTTGCAAGTTGTTCCAGGAGAGCCCCAGGTTATCCTAGGAAAAGACAGAGCTTTTACCTATGATTTTGCATTTAGTCCTACTGATCCTCAAGTTGATGTCTACCAAAATGCATGCAGAAAAGTGGTGAATAGCATATTCAAAGGTATTACAATTTCATTTGTCTTTTGAAAATTAATGTAAAATGCAGTTGTATAAATTAAAAGTGTACTTTTATTCAAATTCTGTAATCTTTTAATGTTTATTACATACCATTTTGATACTTTCTTCTTTGCAGGAAGTAAAATGCAACGTAAATTAAAAACAAAATAAATTCTTAAAATTTTCTCTTTCTTCAAATTTTTAGATTCTGTAATTGTTTTTTTTTTAGTTTGTACTTTTTGTCAAAGTATGATTACAATAATATGAGGCGCAGCTATTCCTCATTTTACAGACATTACCAACATTTTCATAGTAACTTGATACAATTTTAATTTTTTTTTAAATGTTATAATAATTACTTTCTAATTTTATTATTGTTTTTTATACCTGTGATTTGTTTTGCTGGTTGCTTTGAACAATTTTTATGAATCTGGTTGATTTTTCAGGCTACAATGCAACCATTTTAGCCTATGGTCAAACTGGAAGTGGCAAGACATTCACAATGGGAGGGTGTTATGAGGCATCACTGGAAGCAGATGAGGAGGACATGGGGATCATTCCTAGAGTGCTCCAGGAACTGTTTCAACACATCCAGGAGAAAGACAACATTGAATTTACTGTCACGGTGTCATATATGGAGGTACGATCATCACTCATGAACTTGAAATTATGCCTGGACATAAAAAGCGAATAGAATATGAGGTATTATGGTTACGGTCTTTAGATACCTTTCAACTTCCAGTGGGGTGGTTATCTCTGAGGTGATACATAGTTGAACAAGTATAACCTGTGCATCCCATAAAATTCATGACTTTTTTTTTTTTTTCTGTCAATACATACCTTGGCTTTGAGTATAAAATACTGAGATTGCTCTTAAACATATAACATAGAGTTGTCCAGCTTAAAAATGAAACAAGCAGAACAAGTTTTTTAACTTTTTTTTTGTTCTGACTTAACCCTATGACCCCTGAGCCTTACATGGCTGTGCACCTGGGCTCCTGAGCTTAGATCTACAATCTTGGACATCACCGCTTTCTTCATCTCTCAAACTAGATCAAGATCTAGATCTAGATTTAGAGCTGTCACTTCACTATCACTCACTGATTCAAAGTCAGTCTGGATAATATACGGTGAAATCAGTATCTTTATCATCAGAATCACCTTGCAGAAGCAAATGTTAGCGTTTGTCAGAATCACGAGAGGTTAGTGGTTGAGGTACACTCTGTTTCATAATGAAAATTCTAACTCAAACAATCAACACACTATGTTCATGGGGGCTGCCATCTTTAGAATTACGTCTAAGGTACATGATGTCAAAGTGTTAATCTCATTGGTTGGTTAAGAATAAAACTACACCACATGCTATGACATCAGCACACAAAACGATGTAGAGCGTGCACTTGGTATATAGTCAAGTAAGGTGCCGCGACGCACAGGTTGTGCTCGGGATCACGGGGTTTAGAATGTAGTTTGTGCTGACAGATAAATAGTTACAAATTATCTGTTACATATTTTTTTAAATATGCTTTTTGTGTACATATTTTTTTGCAGATATATAATGAGGATTTGAATGATTTACTTACCCCAGTGAACCAGAGGGAACCTCTAGCTATCAGAGAAGAAGGAAATGGTGGAATAAAGGTAGATGTTGCAGTATTACACTTTCATGTGTTCTTTTTGATACATAGTGAAATTTTATCTGATCAGTTTGTAAAGAGAGATTGCCCACTGATAAGTAATGATAAATTTTCAGCACTTTTCCCAAAGTATAGAAAGGAATGTCTGCCATAAAATCTTTCAGTCCAAGAACACATAAAACATTTACCTTCATGCAGAGCAGTGTGATTCTTCTGTATAAGAAATTTTGTGGTAACAATGAGTAGCTATGAATTGTGAGAATATGCAGCTCAGGCAAGGTTTTCCTTTTTTAAACAGATTCAAGGATTAAAGGAAGTGGTAGTGACAAGCTTTTCAGAAACTATGAAACTGTTAAGTGACGGATCTCAAGGACGAACAACTGGAGCAACTGCCATGAATAACACATCCAGCAGATCACATGCCATATTCACATTAAACATAGACCAGACGAAAAAAGATGACATGTGAGTAGGCAATGAACTTAAGTCTTTATTTCCATTTCATGAGCATTTAAAAAAATATATATTTGTAGTGGTGTGCATTTCTTTCTTTCCTCGGGGAGTTTTAAGATTACACTACTTCATTGAACTTTAAAAGTGAAAGAGCTTCAGCTATAACTAGATTTGTGGTAAGGTTAGATTGCTTCAAATAAGAGTTTGGCACTCTTTCATGTGTTTTTCAGGTTTGGTCCAATGGTTTTTAAGCCAAGTGGTGTCTGATCACTTCCACTGATGAACTTTTAGATTCTTGGTTTTAAATGACTGTTTCACCAACATATCATCAAAGTTCAAATTGTTCTGATTTCATTACAATTTTTGATTTTCAGAAATGACTGCTGTAAAGTGAAATTCCATCTTGTAGATCTTGCTGGTTCTGAAAGATGTAAAAGAACTATGGCAGAGGGAGAGAGATTCAAAGAAGGTAGAGTCGCATGAAACATTCTTACTCCATTGACATTAGAGCCAAGAGGCATAGGAATATTTCATCGTCTTGGTGGAAAGAAAAATACTTTGATTGCCTTTTTTTTTTTTGGTGTGTGTATGTGTGCGTGTGTGTGTGTGTAATAGAATAAATAATTTTCAGCATTCGTATTCATGGCTATAAAAGAAATGTCTTTTTACACAAATTTGGAGCATTTCTTTAAACCTACAGTGTATGTTTTTTACTTTCAAGGAGTCAACATAAACCGAGGTCTTCTTGCTCTTGGCAATGTCATTAGTGCTCTAGGAGATGAAGTTCACAAGAGAAGTCACATTCCATACAGAGACTCAAAGCTGACTCGTATCCTGCAAGGCAAGTTAGAAAAATACTACGTTGTTTTTTTTGTTTTTCTCTGCATTCATTTTATTTCTTTAATCCTATAAAATCCTCAGGAGAAAGTTGAATGGAAAATATTATGTTTGCCACCAGTGAGGAAAGATAAGAGTGTATGAAGAGGTGAGGAGACATGAAAAGCAGGGTTGCCAATTAGGATCCTCTTGGATTTCAAGCAAAATTCTGGACTCGCAGAAACATGCTTAAAATCCCAAGTCTCTCACAAATTCAGTAATAACAATAATGATAATGGAGAAGAAAACAAATTAGCAACACTGCAATAGTTTGCTCAGTTGCAGTTGTGAAATTCTGAAACATAGAGCTTCGCTTTTTGCTCGGTTGTGACATTTACTACCATATGTGCCATACTGTATAGGGTTTTGCAAATAACACTCAGTAGAGTTTTGCGATATATCACTCTTGTACTCATGCGGATTATGCACGGGGCGAATCCCAAACCAGAGCAGCGGGCATTTATGTAATGTTATTACCGATGACTCTCATTTCAAGTTCAAGTAGCTTGTGGTGGTCAGTGTTGCTTCGAGCCATGTTTACCTGTGTGCCTGACTGGACCTCTGATAATGTCAGCCATCCCATTTAGATTTTCTCACTCTGTGTTATCGTGAAAAAAGGGGTGGAGGAGGGGAGATACGCAGTCCAGCCCAATGCCGACATGAATGAAAAAGCGAAGTTGACACCTGTATTTGTTCCAGTTACATGAAGTTACGGTCGCACCTGCCTATGGCCCTCAGTGCAGCGGCAACATAATAACCGTGTAGCATTTTACAAGAAATAGCAACAGCAATGGCCAATTGTTCTTTTTTTATGATACAATAAAATTTACATGAATTGCCAGCGCCTACACAATGGATCTTGCAAGCCTAGAATATATAGACACCATTAGGTGATGTTGAATAACTTAGATCTAGATATCTACAGGGATGACTAACTTCAAACTTTAGCCAGAATTCCAACATTTTGGTTGTCGCCGACTTTCCTACTTTTGTCCACTCAACTGCCGACTTTTTTTGAGTTTACAAGACAATCCGGGTTTTATAATAGTTTGCAATAAAAATCCTGCACGAAAATAATGAAATCGGAAGCATGAAAGAGGTTTGCGCATGCTCTAGCCTTTTGCGCATGCTCTAGCCTGCTGTTCAGTGGCTGTTCAAAGATCAAGATTGAAGTTCGCAGCACTTAATTCCTCACACCTGACAACATGCAGTTGAGTGATCGCATGAGAGCTGTTGATGGAAAATCAGCACATCAGAATATTGACACCAACAAATAATGTGCCCATGGTCCTAGAAAAACTTATGTAAGAGAGCAGCTGTTCACGATCTAGATCTATAGGACTGGAGGGTCAATGCGTCAGGGAGGTGTTCGCGTCACCCACTATGTGTATTGTATCAGAGTGCGCCAATTTGCACTAAAATTGGCTGATTTCGTCTGGACATTAAGTTATTAAAATGAGCCAAGTTTGGTTCAAATTGGTGCAGGCTGACATGATGCGGACATAAGTGACGCAAACGCCCGCCCTGACGCACTGACCCTCTAGTCTTCTAGATCTTGAAAATAGATCTAGTTACGCTTGGTGATTATGATGAAGGCATTGCCTATGGGATTTTTTTAGTTCTTGAAAATTCCACTACCTATATAATTTCATAGTCCCATCCCAGGATCTTGTGAAAACTTGCCCAACTTCTCTCAAAATAATGCAAACTTCTCCTAGCATGAAAAGCCTAGAATTTTTAGAAGTGTCTTACATAACAGGACAGCACCAGACCACCATGATAAAATTTTCCGACTCTTTTGTGAAAACAGTTTGACATCCCTGTATCTAGATAGTCAAATCAGGACTTGGACATTTTGCTGTTCTATCTGAATTAGTATTATGATTTAGTATGGCACTAAAAACAGTCCAAGAATGCATCTCACTATATGTGACAAAATTTAAGCTTATATCTGAATCAAATTCATGGCATTTGCCAAGTTGGGCTATCTATATCAGGTATATTTTGTACAGTTTTTCCATAATTTTCTTTCATTCTACTCTTGAAAAGCATCACCAGTATGATTCTGTATTGTAATTACATGATATGATTTTCTTAGTGACTTACTCTTTCTATACCATAGGTGATATGGGGTTGTGACCACGTTATTTAGCTGCTGAGCAGAAAAAAGTACTCTTGGGTACTTCAGATGTGAATATCTAGCTGAAAATGATGTCTAAAATATGTAGTGTTATATATCATTTCATAGCTAATAAATGTCAGATAATCAAGTAATCACTTTTACAAAATGAGATACTTGTAACACATGAGAGAAAATTGGTAGACGAAGGGAAGATAATATAAAAATAACAAAGGTTGCACAGTTTCATCAGTATTTAAAGAAAACAAGTGAAAGAAATTAGAAACTTTCACTCTAGAGCAAAACTATATTCAATTTCCAACAAATTGGTACTAAATACTTTGTATTTCTTAGTTCCCTGTGTTCTGTTAGTTTTTGAAAATGTTGAGGGCAGCTGAAATGTGGCTATTTTGGGTTTACTTTTTTTTTCTTTTCTACGAAAATCTATAATCCTGCCCACTTTTGTGACATATTTCGGCTGTGGATGCTCCTAGTTCACATGCTTTTGGTATAAAAAATATGGAACATTGTGTATACGGATCAATTCAGTGCTGCTTTTCTGAAATACTGATATATCGGCGTGAGGTAGAAATGGTGACCGTCAACCCACCGATATATCGGTGTGTGGTATAGAAAGAGTTAAGGATGTCATTATTTACAGGTTGATCTATTAATCTAGCCTGAGCTTAGGAGAAAAGAAAACTTGTACATGAAATTTCAAATCTAAAAGTTTAGTGTTGTGTACTTAAGCATGCTCATACATAACTCTTACGTATAGATCTGCCTTTCTAAAATGCAAAGAATAGACCTGGTAATATGTTCTGTCAAAGGAATGGCATGCAAATTTATTGCTTCAGAAAATTATCCCTGATTTTAATGAAAAGCCCTGATTTTCTTTCCTAAAATCCGTGATTGGGTCCTGTCAGGGTTGGCAGTCCTGTGAAAAAGTGGAAGAGAGTGAGGAAGTGTTCAAAATAAACCCTCGAGTAGAAATAATGGACGTTCTGAAATCGCCTTTTAGCTACCTTCTAGCGGCTATCTCGCCAGGACAATGTTTAGACCCAGAGACATTGTTTTTATCTAACTATAAAGATGCACCACATCTTAGGTGAACTAAGACAGTTCAAAGCCGGCAGCGCTTTTCAGTAGAGTTCCTAAATATCCCTGTTTTTCTGTAGCTATCACATAGCCACAATTCACTTCTTGAATATCGGGAGAATTCAATCACTTATTAGTAAATAGTAGAGAGGGGGGGAATCCCAGGGTTGCCAACCCTCCCAGAAAAACTGGGATTTTCCCAAATTTCAGACGAAATCCCAGGCAAAAAATATATTCTTTGATTGCATGCTTCAAAACAAGTTTTAGCAGCGAATTCTTCTTGATACATAAAATCCCTGATTTTTATAGAAAATCCCTGATTTTTTAAAGAGAAATCCCAAATTCGACCATGATGGGATTGGCAACCCTGAAATCCTATAAAAGTATCATGTCAACAATTTAAGTATATCGAATTCTGCAAATTTTTAATATATTTCACAACATGCCATTTAATGCTCTTTCACTAACCTTTCGGTCCTTCATACACGGTGCTACAAGAATATATTTGTAATGAATTCCATACTAGTCACATGCTCAAAATAAGATATTAGGGTATATAGTCAGAGTATAGATTTGAACATTGACTTTCTTTTCCATTCTGATCAAACATATACATTGTGGTGTAATGTTACTTCTGATGAGTGATAAAACCATGAAAGGGGTATTATACGTTCAGTCGAACCGGACCGGTTTTGGACTTCAGTTGGCCTTCAGTTGACTGTCAGTCCAATCGGAACGTGTAGTGAGGAAATCGCCAGTCCGCCGTCTGGCAACCCAGAGACCCCAGAAAATCAGGCACTGCCTGATATTTTCCAGTCCAGTCTGCCTGACGAGAACAGGAAGTGCTTGGCAGGCGACATGTCTTTGATCTTTTACCCGCCGGTGAATAAACACTCTTTCACAGACTTGTCGAAAATGACATCCCAGAGCAAAAATAATTTCAAAATCAGAATCAGCATGTCAAAATTAGTGAAATGACTTGCGAGAGAGATTGGATAATAGCTGACTTCAATGGTACAGCAGACTGCAGGCTGACTGCAGTCGAAACTGGTCTGGTTCGACTGAACATGTATTACCCCCTTAAATCTCAACTCTTCAGTTCTATCTTATTTAGTGGCTTGCTCAGATCAGCCCATCTATCTTTAGTTGCAGAATTTGGGTGACAGTGTGAAAAAGATTTATCACTATTTATAAATTGGGATAATTTGAAAGGTTTTCGTGAAAGAGAGAATTTTAATTAAACCTCATAGTTTTTCATGTATTGCTTTTTTTTCTTTCTTGTTTTTGTTTAGATTCATTGGGAGGTAACAGTCATACTCTGATGATTGCATGTGTGAGCCCTGCAGACTCTAATATTGAAGAGACACTCAACACACTACGTTATGCTGACAGAGCCCGCAAAATAAAGAACAAACCCATCATCAACAGAGATCCGCAAGTAGCAGAAATTATGAGGCTGAAGACACTGGTACAGTTTTGTTTATAATGATGCAGTAAAATCCCATGAAGAAATTTTTCTCATAATGGTTGCACCTTTGTACACTCTGGTGTTGTTCAGTCTTTCTACTGAAAATATAGCCATTCATATGAATGGAAAAAGAATATTGAAAACTTGATTGGATGGATGGCAACCTCTTTTACAGGTGAATGATTTCCAGACCTGCCTACCCTCCTGCATCACAGGGGATCCTCCCGCATTTTGACCCACCATCCCGCCCTCCCGCACCATGACATAAATTCCCGCTTTCTGACGACTTTGACATTTTATATTATTTTTCTTTCCGTCTCATACTTTATTCAGAAAGCCGCTGGAGTATTATCGTCACCATCACCGCAGAAAATAAATTGCGCTGTCTTGTGCGTTGCTGTGAGCAATGGTCCTGCCGACTGTTGCTAAGGCCTGTGTCTGTAGGCCTACAGTGCATGATGTACAATGTAATCCAGTCCGTACATGTAGTATTATGTGTTATACCTCGCTCGTCCCGCCCACATGCGAAGAAGTCGTTCACGATCCGGTCATCAGTCGGCCCACGATCGCTCTTATTGTTTCCTTCTGAACCTATCTTTGAGTAATGGCAGTATTCCATCCTGCCCCTCGTTTTATCTTTTCATTTACAGTGTGCTTGTTGCCACTGCCGTTATATAAAGTTATGACTCTTGATGTAGATCTGTCTCGGGATCAGTCACACTCACAAGTCTGGTACGATGCTGACGACCTATTTAGCTTACGAATGTTTAAGTCATCGGCACCACGGACTAAAGATGGCAAGATGCCCAGTAACATCATGTAGATCTAGGCCTACGGGTCTTTCTGTTTACTTTACATAAGAGGGAATAAAAGGAAAAAAAAACCTGGTTTCGGCGGTTCTGACACAATTTTGGTGTGAAATTTGACCCGCCCATCATTCTATGGAATGTCCGTACCATCAATCATGACGGATGTTGTCTCGCTCATAGGCTTTTATCTGTCTATAAGATGGCTATTATTGTACCGACTTCTTTTTTATCGTGATAGTCATCACTGCTAGATTTTAACTGTTTCACTGCTAAGCATCAGTGGTACGGTCAGTTTCCCTCTCTCCATCCACTGCTATCCCCCACCCGCACTCAAGTCTTACCAACTGTGCTTGAGCCAACCGGTACTGTCCTCTACTTTCCCACAGACAGTCAGAACCGTCAAGAATCTTTTATCCAAGGTTACTAATTGTTACAGTCAGAAGCAGATTATTCTGGGCTTTCATCGCTAAGCCCGAAAACATACTGGTCCATCAATCAGGCAAAAATAGGGGACAGAGTCACGGACTGAAGTGATGCAAGAAGAAAAATATAGACAAAACGGATGGTGTAATTATAGTTACCTCCGACTGTTGCTGGCTGGCAGAGGTCGGTCGGATTGAAGTGCGGCATGTTCCATTTCTTTCGACTTGCCGGACAAACTTCGTTCACTTCCCTACACGTGTCTAAAAATAGCCCAGGCGGAGCATAAAATCGCAAAAATTAAAACCCCCTTTTTTTTCATCAAATGTTATTTTTGATAACAGATTTGAAAATTAGGTACAGGTGCGAAGATTTTGCGATTTGTTGCCAATTAAGTGGTTCCTTAATTTTTTTTTTTTTTTTAAATTCAACTTTGCCTGACAAACATAGACGTAGTGGCGAGCAATATCTTGCTCTCTCTCTCCCTCTCTCTCGCACACACAATTCATTTTTGAATTTTTTATCATCATTGTGCAGCTGAGACATTAAATGATGATGTTCACCTTTTGTATTCCTTTGCTTATTAACTGGATGTACTGACACTCAACGGCTTGATAAATTTCTTCTTCTCCGCCACTACCATAAAGCAAATTTTTTCTTCACGGGCGCCATTGAAAACAACAACCACATGCTCACATTTAAAAATCCCGCCCAGAAGGTGACAGTTTGATGGATTCACTATGTTTATGTTTTTTTCTCTGATAGCTCATTAGCTGCTACCTTTTGCTGGCTGCTAATTGGACGGACCAGTATGTTTTCGGCCTAAGTCATCTCAGAACCATCACTCTGCCACGTCTACCAAAAGTTTCTGCGTATAGATGTGAAACATCAGTCAGTGGTCGGAGCAGTGCATCAAAGGGAAAGAAGGGATGCTGGGTAGCGGGCGGAATGTGAACCTACCATGTGATAACATGCCCCCACCCCCTCCCTTCCCTCTCCCCATTGGTGGTCAGTCAGTTTAGCAAGATGACAAGTAATGGTAGCAATGGCATGCTGCTAGCTTGACTGCCTTCAGAAATGTAAGAGGACTGCACAAAAGAAGAGAAGTTTGTGCATTGCATCTTCCAAACTTTTGTGAAAGTTGCAAAACGCATCAGATCTGTGATTGACAGAAACTAAGACTGCCCAGTGCTCACTATATACATGTAATGAATCTGAAAAGACTGTAAGAAATGCAGATCTAAATGTTTAATAGTTATATTGAATGGAACTTTAATTAAATTCATATACTGATGCTCTATTGTTATGTTATACACAATCATTCTAAGTAGGAACTATGGATCGGTAAATTTCCCTCCTTTTCCCTGATTTTTCCTCCTTTTTGAGTCAGATATCCCTCCTCCGCTGTTGTGAGGGTAGGCAGGTCTGGATTTCAGATTGGAGAGGACACAAAATTTAGCTGTTGCTATTCAATTATTACTGCACTATATATTTCTCTTTATGTGACATGTAATTCATCATGGTCAAAGACTTAATTCAAGCTATAAATCATGATACTTATTTCTTTAAATACAGGTTCAACAACTGCAAGGTCAGCTTCTCCAAGGAGGAATCAGCTTGTCAACTTTAAAGACAGAGTGAGTAGGCAAAAACCAATTGTGGACCCTAATTCTTTCCATGTCTGTCAACTAACTTAGAAGATTGTTTAGACTTTAATAATCAAATCTTTGAAAAAGAAAATAACCCAACTATATTTTAAAAAATTATACTTTTTAAAAACTGTTTTTGTTTTTTTCATTTTGTTTTTTGTTTTTTTTATTCAAATCCAGCTCTTTCATATAATCAGTCACTGAAAATGACTTGTCGGTGGCAATTGAATGAATAAGGACTGTATAAGTATTCATTCCCAAAGTTGATTATTGACAGCATGAGCACCAGCACTCTCAGCACAGTTACCACAACCTTGGACACCAGTGCAGATGAGATCCGCAAGCTCAACGAGCGCATCAAGGCCTTGGAGTCTGAGAATTATCAGTTGTCTCGGGAGCTCCAGCACTCAGTGGGACAGAGCACTCACATGCTAGATCAGGTCATGAAGCTGGAGGCCAGTAATGAAAGACTGAAACTACAGCTGACTCATGTTAAGGACTATGTTGGGTAAGTTCTATTTGGGTGTTGTTTATATACCAAAGTATCTCATAACCCATCCAGTCAGTAGTAGCGTACATCAATCAGAGCAGACGAAGTAAAATACTAACATTATGAAACCTTTTTCAACTTTGATGACATTTTTATTTTTGACCAGAAATCTATAGTTATAATATTAAAAAAGCTATTACACATTTAGTCGAACCGGACCAGTTTTGAACTTCAATCCAACTCGGAACGTGTAATAAAGAAATCGTCAATCAATCCGGACACCCCAAAAATGAGGCACTGCTTGATATTTTGCAGTCCAGTCTGCCTGACCTGCTTGGCGAGCGACATGTCTTTGATCTTTTACCCACCAGTGCATAAATGCTCTTATATAAACGTCAAAAATGACATCCTAGAGCAAAAATAATCTCAGATTCAGAATCAGCATGTCAAAATTAGCCAGAAGACTCACAAGTGCCTAGTTTTGTTGCTATATTTAAAAGATAAAATAATTGTCTTTTTTTCTTCTTGATTGCAGCATGCGTGCATTTTGTTCATGTGTAGACATTGATCACTCGTGTTGTTTTTTGGCACTTGATACTCACATGCAGTGAAGTATTGTGCTGTGTTGTCCTTGAAAGTGAACTATAGGCTATTCTTTATTTTGTTAAATGGAAAGGCAGTTTATATCATGGCTTCATGGTGCAAAGAATGAATTTCTTCAGTTCATTGAAATTTATTGCTCTATGGAGTGCTTAGAAAATGAAATCAAAAGACTACGGCAATAAATTTTTAATATTCAAAGCATATGAAAAATTTATTGAATTTTGTAAACAGTTTGATCGACAAGCAGACAAGGATAGTGTATCCAAGAAATTAAAAATCTCAGGAATGCCTTTAGAAAAGAACTGAAAAAACAGGAGCAATCAAAACTGTCAGATGGAACTGATGAGACTTATGAACCAAAACCGTGAATTTTTCTAAGATTAAATACATGCCAATCATAATTTGGATTGTCGCATTGCATTCAGAAATTGAGGGAAAGAAAAGTATGTTTGTGTTTATGAGAGAGAGAGAGAGGGGAGGACAAAGAGAGCAGGCGAAGAAAGGAGAGAAAGGTTGGATGAGGTGGGTGGAGAACATTAACGGCAGTGCAACATATTGTTTACACTAAAAAATATGAAAAAAAAATTAAATTTAAATATACCAGTACTATTAAAACCAAGATAAAGATTCTGACCAGTCTGTTCTTTGGTCTAATATTCAAACACAACTCTGTGCTTACCGTAGTAACTGTACTACATTTGCTATGTTTCATTTGAATCGAAATAATCTTCAAATAATCTTTAGCAGACATCTCGTAAATTACAGCGCAGGTTTTGGAAATTATCAGGGAAAGTGCTGGTTGGGAAACACATGATGAGCTGAGAATCTGAGATCTTGGAAATTTCTGCCGGTGGCAAGATAACGAAGAGTTACTGTTGTTTGTTTTTTTTCTTTTTTTTTTCTAAGCCTTTCAATCCAAAGAAAGTAGGATTATCTCGGCTTTTAGAAGCTGCTAATTGTTGGTGAGAAATTTTGTGGGTAGAAATTTGGAATTTGGAAATTTTGCCCGGACAGCGGCACGCAGCCTACTCTTTCA
>JBCEWB010044214.1:0-14484 GCA_039654565.1 Peronia peronii | reverse complement strand
ACACACACACACACACACACACACACACACACACACACACACACACACACACACACGCACACACACGCACACACACACACACAAAAGAACCTTTAAAATTGTACGATATGTAACATTTGAAGATGAGACAAATTCATAGATAAATTGCATGTAAATCCTATAGCAATTACGCGAAACGTGAGAATCAGATTTAATAAACAAAGAAAATAAATATAAAAATAAAAATAAAAATTTTAAAAATATTCTAAAAATAACAGACTATACAAAAATACATTAAAGGTTAATAGAGGTGAAAATAACTCTCCAGCAATCATTTGTTTATAAATACGTTTAATTTCATTAGAAAAAGTTTACCAAAGTACTTCAAATATCTGGACGAATGGGCAATAGACTAAGAACAATTGCATCATGGAAGTTGATTTGCTTCATCATTTCCCCTTTCCTTCTCCCCACACAGTTTCCGCTGGAATTTTGCTGTTCAATCTCATCATCCTTTACAATAAAATCTAACTCTAAAGAAGTGGCTTTGTACCAAGGGGCATTAGGAGGCCGTTGCTTTGTTATTCTTTGGACTCAAGCCTCTTAACTCTGAGCCTTGTGATGGGTGTCATATTGTATAGCTCGTGTCCTCCACTCGTGCTATTTGTTTGCATAAAATAGTCTTAGTAATTCAATCAATGGTTCTGAAGAGAAATTTTTGTAACTTTCTTTCTCATAGCATCGTACTTATATTTCAGCTAAACTCAAAAAGATTCGTTATGCATAATAATTGCACTACCGTACCTGTATCTCAAGCCTTGTCTTGTTCGTCAAGTGATTGCCTATTAAAATTTGAATGGAAAATCAATCCTAACATAACCTCCAGTTAAACGACTGGCAGAAGCCTAAATAGTCCTCCATTGCATTTATAGTGGCTCTGCTATCTGTCTTTCCCAAAGAAAATGATATCCAGAAGTAGAGTAGGAGTGTGCTCTTCAGCTCTGAATAAGCTCGAGTAGGAAAGATATTCACGTGATCACTCACAGCCTCACGGAAAATGTATCAATGGAATTACTAGTGAAGTTATATGTGTACGTGTTAATTACTTGTTCAGTTGACCATTAGAAATAGCAATGACATTATTAACACATCAAGCATGTAACATGGAATCCATGAAAATTAATCATTTAATTAGAACGTGATTTTGTGAACAAACAAAATATAATGGGTCTGCTGATGACAATGATAATAAACACTAAAAAAAAAAACTATGCGCTTCGTATTCAATTCTATTTAGTCATTTTGAAACTCATAGAACAAACAATGTGCAAAATTAATAAATAAAGAAGAAAAGAAATAAAAATAAAGAAGTTTCAATTTTGAAAATGACAGGATCTCGTGTAAGTAAAAAAAAATGAAAAAATCTTTTGAAGAGGTTTTCAAAAAAAAAAAAAAAAAGGAAAAACAACGACAATTGTTTTATTCTTTATTCAACAGTACATTAGCATAGCCTTTACATGTTATTATTATGTTGACCATATCACCAATGATCCCTGGTATATATCTAACACTTATCATTAATCCTGAATCTAATTAAATCTAAGTCTGCAATTAAGACCAAAAATAAATAAGAATTAAAATTAAAGCAAAGAAAAAAAATAAAGGAACAAAAAGGGCACTTGGATATTGACTAGATCTAGGATTATGCTTTAGATCTACTTACAAAAATTGGTCAGTGTTAAAGAAAACATAAGCTCTAATGTGTGTGTGTGTGTGTGTGTTGTGTGTGTGTGTGAGCAAATTTTATGGCGAAATATCAAAATGGAAATAAATCTAGAGTTAATTTCAGATTATTAATGTGTCATTGTTTAGCAGCTATGTTGACCCGCTTTATGTCTGGCCCATGCTGACGATAATCTTTCCAGATATTAGATCTGGATCTACATTAACAATTCTTATATCCGATAGAGTTGCTGTTTTTTTTCTTCTTCTTCTGAATCACTGGAATCACTTTCCAGTGGTCTGGCAGTAAAATGGTCAGTGATAACCTCTATCAGTGGAGCTCATGTGCAATTTCCTCCATTCATATCGTCTCAGCGTATTAAAATATCAAATTTTCTTTTTCCTCTTTTCTACTGTCCGCCACCTTGGCCTACTGCTTCACTTGACAACACTTCAAGGAATACATTATTAATTTTTGATTGATCTAAGAAGAAATATGACACACGTTGTGAAAAATGTATTTTTTTTTGGTGTGTGTGTGTTTTCTCTATTGTGTGGAATGTTTTTAAAGCCCAGGAGGAACACAGACGTATATTTTGGAAAATATTTGCAACATTCAAGAAAGAGATACCGTAGTGAAGCTTCAACGACAAGCTACCAACCATCTATGTCGATAGACCGGATTCTCATCGTTTTCGCATCCATGAGCACTTGGCACGAATGGAGAGAGCAACTCGAGACAGAAATTACATGTATATGTGTGTGTATGTATTATATATTTTCGATGAATTGTGATTGGTGGGTAGTGAATAATTGAAGTGAAACAACTATGTGAATATTTCAGAAAATCAACTTTGAAATCGTTAACTCACTGGAACAGTCTATGGGAGACAGCCAAGTAAATATCTACCACTCATCACGATTGGGTGAGTTAATTCCCATCGTTAATAACAAGTTTGGCATATTGCCCGCCCACTAAATTAGTTGGTGAAATGAACGAATTGCGGATTTGACGAGATGCATGAACTCCCAATGTTTGTGTCCACGGTCCTCCTTTGTCTATTTCCTATTTTATATTTCACATTGAAAATGTTGACTTACTTAATTTTGAACAAGACTGGTATATTTTTGACGAAACAGCTAGACAAAGGAATTAGTTTCATCTTAAAAATCTCACATTTTATGTGGTCTATACTGAATGTTGTTATGATGTAGTTTGATGGATGGACATCATAAAAAAATATGAATTTACTGCAATGGTTAGTCTGAGGAAAATGTAAGTAAAGCCTCAGCTGCCTCCTTGTGCTATTCATAGTATTTGCCCTTTAATAAATAAGTTAATGTTTCTCACCATGAAATCTTACAATCTTGTTATAGAATTGTTCTTGAATAGTATAGTGACACACTTTATATCTTTCCCATTGTTTGTTAGCTGTATTCATTAGCTTGTAAGTCAGTTTGATTTTTAACACATTTTCTCTATGCTATTCTAATGCTTCACCTCCTCACATGAAGGTGAAGCATTAGAATAGCATAGAGAAAATGTGTTAAAAATCAAACTGACTTACAAGCTAATGAATGACTCTGAGTCAGATTACATCAACCTTCAAGAACAATTGCATGATAAATTGCAAGATCATGTGATCATGCATTATCACATGATCTTGCAATTTATTATGCAATTGTTCTTGAAGGTTGATGTAATCTGACTCAGAGTCATACTATATGGCTGTATTTAGTGACATGTAAAATGGAAACTTAAGTGTACCTTTAAATACAAATGAGATGTGAAAGGTGCTCATCAAACTGAAGTGACTAGGGAATTCAAAATCTGATATTTTCAACAGTGAGTAAATTTTTTACACAATTTTTTTCATCACATAACACCCTTCTAAGTCCAGTTAAAAACGTGCGTGTCTTTCAGTTATCTTTCCTGAAATATACTGTGTAAAAGCACAAATTTAATGACAATTTAATGACATTAATGAACTGGTGGTCTATACTGAATGTTGTTATGATGTAGTTTGATGGATGGACATCATAAATGAGAATTTATAGGGATAAACAAAATTTATCTGTTATTTTCTCACAAAATTCAGTAGCTGCAGTAGATCAACCCCACTCTCTTTTATTGCCAATGTCGTAACTTCTCCTCAAAGTAAAAAAAAAAAAAAAAAAGATTTTTTTACTAACAGAAATGGAAATCAATATCTTTAATTGATGTGACACCAATAATTCTAAATACATGTAGTAAAAGACTGACTAGCATCTGACTGTATCATGTTGCGCCTCAAATTTCTTAGCTATGCTGTACTGGTTTATTTTTCTCATCATAATATCTCACAATTTTTTAATCTAAATGTTCTTCATAATATTGTCATGATGTTATGTCACACATGGTCATTTGCATATCTGCTGTAATTATAAGCTTGCAAAATAATAAAAGCATACACTTTAAATGCTAGTTTCTTTGTTAGCAATATTCATGTGTTGTCTCTTCAAATGATCATTTACTCATGTTCCTGATATGATGTCTTCAACATTCAATCCGCAAAATGTTCAGAAACATTTTCTCTTCATGAAAAATAATATCTCAAAATTTGAATTTTCAAAATGAACATGGCGTTTGTGTGCCACTGCATATTGTATACATAATATGTATCTTGGCAATACTTGGTTGAACTTTTGTAACCAGCCTTGTCCTCGACAAGCTTCAATAAGTGTTGGTTGATTGCTTGATTGGCTGGCTGTTTTACAGAGTGCGGCTTTGTCTGCATTTAATTTGCTCTCTTCCTGTCCCTCAACTATCTTTGTATATGAACCTGTACCAGTTTTGTTTCATGATACCTCAGTGTACCCTTATCAGCTGTTTGATATCTTCAGCCTCCCTACCATGACACAATCCACTACATCTTTTAAGAAACTAAACTGAAACTCTAGTAACTTAACATGTTCTACTGTTCTCCTTGATGCCTATGTCATATTTGCTTGTACATATATGTGTAATATTATTATATTAACCATTCATGTAACCACATATCCATGCCACAATCATACTGGCTATGGCAATCACTCAAATTAATTCCAAAAGACAGGGAATTGTGAGCAAATCAAATGTATTTCACATAGGGCCACAGTAATCAGGATTTCCTCTCACAGTACTACAGTATTTACTCTTTATTTGACACAAAATCCTTGTCAGGGATAAGCAAAATACATGTATTGGGAAAAATTCATGATAAAGAAACACTAGAAAAAATTCTGAGCTCATCAGCAAAAAATTTAATATATGATGGCACTACCACAGCCAAATAAAATAAAGTGACAAAATTTCTCTGAGATTCAACTGAAATAACACTGACAATAGCTAAATTGATCTGATCAAGTCTCAATACCGCTTTGATTTTTGCTATGGTAACACAGAAGTTAACATTTTAAAATGTGATTCCTGGGTAGCTATTTTGGTTTGGTTTTTATACATCTTTTGCATTCTTTTATGTAATTTCCAAGTGCAATGAATATTATGACAAGGTTTTCCACAAATATTCTTAACTATTCTAATATATATACTATTCAGGCTGGGCAGACAAGCTGACTTCTTTATGGCATTTTGCTTAAAGTCTGTATTCTGTTGTGCTATCATTCCCCTTACAGTTCACCAGATTCTCTCCAGGGCTATTTCTCGTGGGCAATTGCCATTATCCATGAGCAGTTTGCATGAATAATTCAGTGCTCAAGCTCATGGCTAGCCACGATTATTTCAACTTTACTTTCAATAATCAAAAAGTTTACCTTACTCCTCAAGCGAACTCTAGAATAAATTTTGATGCTTTTAAAAAAGAAGTCATATCCAAAGTATCGTAATGAAATGCAAAACATTTGAGTTTGAATTAAGTATGACTTTGACTGACGAAAACACAGCACCACTGAATCCAAACTCAAAAAACTGTGAATGAGATTATAAGACCAAATTACTAGGTATTGACAAAAGTACCAGTACATAGAAAAGCAAAATGAAAAATATGAAAGGCAGCAGGGATACAAAAGAAAAAACAACTATCTGTTTGCAAGTTCATGCAAAGCCAAAAAAAGAAAGTTATAAATAAACAAACACTATACAAAAAAATAATAATAATATTAAAAACTTTCACATCCAAAATACACACAGGATAATATTAAATGGCAGAAATAAAATCAGTAACAAGACAATCACATGTGTAAACTAGTATTACACAATTAACTTAGAATTGCACTGTATATTCATGAAAGCTCACAAATGAATAAATTAAAGATGTTCCTTATGACTTGTAGTAATCTTTTCCTACTCTAATCTATTGATACAGTAGAGATTTTTTGTTGTTGTTGTTTTATGCAACTGCTTGTTAATGTCTATCATGTATTACAACATCATGTCCACTCTCTGTTCTGTTATATTAATGTCACTTGTCAGTTCTACTCTAATGCTATGTCAGTGTTATACCCCATTCATCCTTAGAGATAATAAATGTTTGAGCTATAGTACTTTTGAAGTGAAAATATGAAAACAAGCAAATGAAGAATAAAATGGCAGTCAAAATTTACCAAGCAAAGCATTATGAATGACAAGAAAACTATATGCAATAAATATATGATATTTACAAAGCTATGAAATTGAAATGCAACACATTTTTACACAGCCGAGACCTATGTTATCTCTTTTTCTCTCCACTTCTCATCTCTTTCTTCAAGTCTCAGTTTTTCTTGCCTCCAGATCCCAGATGTTAATGACACTGAGGTAATCAAATCTCAGATCTTTTTCTGCAGGTAGTAACAATATTATACATGCTGAATTTTACCAACTAAGTATAATTGCAAAATATGGATCACAAATCACAAAGAAATCTAATAACTTGAACAATGTTGGATTTCAATGTTTTGATTATATTACAAGTACATTATGCTTTTCTCTGAACAGAAATAAAAAGCAGAGGAACACTGAAGTACAGGAAGCTTTACCAACTGACATTTTGCAAACAAAAATTCAAACTCCTGAGATCTGGCACTTTATTAATGTACAGCTGTAATCAAATTCTTCACAGCAGAAGAAACTCCATCACAAAATTAGTTTAAGCCATGGCTCTCAAAGTTGTATGTGAAAATTGGGATAAATATAAATGTATTCTTATCAGTTTGTAACCTGCACTATTGTTCATCCTTTGAACTAATCTTAATCATCTCCAGCACAAATAAAAATTTCAACTCTACCATTCTGACCATGTGTGTGTCACAATTAAATTCTATGTTCATACACTTCTAAATTTCATCCTGAATGTCAACTGACATATTTTCTGTTCCAATTTATCTTGTATCATGCATTGAACAGACAGATCAGCTAATAGTTCCACTGCTATGATGGTGAACAAACTTTAAAGAAATGGCTGACACAATAACATCTTATAGCCTACTTGGCAACAAATGATATCACTAAAATAATATAGAACAGTACATAACATAAAATGACAATAAGCAACTGAAAACTGCACATAACACTACAAAAAAGCCCATGCAGTTGATCATTTTCAGTGATATAGAAATAAAAGATTAACATTAATGCATGCTAAAAAAGCGAAAATGACAAATGCTGCTGAATGACAGTTCTGCCAAAACAACCGATTAAATGACATTCACTTCTATGTTTTGACAACCGATATGCTGTACTTTCCTCACCTTTTGCTACTGAACCCTTTGACCTGCAAGTCTGCCACTGAATTTCTACAAACAAAGTCATAATTACATGTACAGCTCCACATGTCTCACAGCCTGTCAGAATGAGTTGTGAGTCAAGAGGCCCTAACGAAGAAATCCAAAGGGTTGAATATGATGAAAGTGGTTGATATTGATGTTTTATATCACAGCAATTGACAGAAGATTTATCTCTGAATAAGAAAATATTGCGCTTATGGGCTGATTATAAAAAAAGATGGATCTTCTGAGATTAATTTAAGAAGGGATGTTGTGAGATTAATTTAAGAAGGATGTGAGATCAATTTCCACTATGGGCTGAACAGTTCATTTTTGTCAATTTTTCTTCTGATGATATGGGTGCTGAGGGTTCTGCATTATCTCTTCAGTTTGCAGTATCTCTTGCTACAGCAATGCCACCTCAAAACTTTTTTTTATCTCACAAAGTGCATGGATTAAGGTTTGAAGTGATAATGCAATTTGGTGGAAAATCAGCATATGACACATTTTGACTGGCTGCAAAACATGTTTTTCAAAGCCTACTATCTGTGGTTCCACTGCAAACAACAAGTTATGCTTGAATATAATATAAACCCTTACTGTATCTTGACCTAATCCACAACAGTATTTGTCTGCTGACTTGTCAGATATTCAGGCTAACTAAATCTTTTTTTCACAGAAATTCTTTCTCAAACATTAAATTAAAGAACTGAATATGAAACAAATAATTTTTTAAAAAAGACGTACATTGATTTAAGACAAAAAATACATATGACCAGAAGATGTAATAGTAGATAAAATGCACCAGAAATCCTGAGTAAATTATATAAAACGAACATGAAATCCTGAATAAATTACTTCAGATATATCAGTAACATGTATAAATTGTTCCACATTATCTTTACTTCTGCACATTTTTCCCCCCTCCCCTCCTCCTCAACCATGTTTCTCAAAATCAATGAACTCTTATATTACTCCATGTCACTGAAATAATGAGAAAGTATGTATCATCCATCGATATGCAGAATAGATTGTTCACCAGTGTAACAAATCATTTTATATGTTGGGTACACGCGAGTGTGTGCTGTGAGTGATGTTTAGCGGGTCGCCATTGTATACACTGGGCCCATGCGAGTGTGTGTTGTCAGCGTAGCGTGTCTGAGATACTCTCTAAGTATTATGTACGGGATGGTCGTAGTCAAACCTTGTGTATGTATTCCATCATGTGTGTGCGCACTACATCACGGTCCTATGTGGGCGTCATGATAATAGTGGTGCTTACTAGTACATTCACCATGGTTCGGGACTGTGAGACTTAAAGCTTCCAGAGAGTTTGAGATTAGCGATGTCTGTATAAGGCTCAGCCGGAGAGGAAGAGAGCAGAGCCAGAAGCAGAATGCAGTGAGAGCTGTGCGCATCGGAGTTAGACAGCTGCCCTGAAGTTTGTATTGTACCAAGCACCTGCAATAAATTCTGCATCATTTCGACATGAGGATTCCTGTTTTCATTTCTCCGTTCCTGTGTGATCTCATCCACATTCACCGCCTGATCACCACTTAAAATGTCACGACTAACACCCATTCAACATCCAGAAAGTTCGTGACATCCAGATCTAGAAAAAAACTTCCAAATCTTAGCATCAATTGAAGATTTCTTTATCAGGATTAAACCAGGTTCAGATCCATTCAAATGTATCCAGAAATACTATTTTTTGTTTTGGAGTAATCAAAAAGTTAACAATCTGATCCTTTTCTTACACATACATGTATTCACATGTTCTCCTCCAATTTTGTTCACAATATCTCATACTTTCAAATTTGATAGTGGTAAGCCCCTGAAGTTATCATCATAATCGCTGCCTCTATCAATATAGTTATCTGAACATTTCTTTCGCTACTTCACTATTTCATCTATGAATCAGGAAATAGAGGTGCAAGGAATTTAACATAAATCTTGTGCAGCACTGCCATCAGTTCATGATCTGGCTTAAGGTAGCTCAGAAATGTTTCATTATGAGTCAATCAATTTGATCCCTTTATTTCTTTTACTTACAGCTCTTGCTCAGATTCCTGAAGAGACAAAAGTTCAAAAAGAAAAAAGTCTCCATGATAAATGATATAAAAATAATAATAATAATAATGTGCCTCCCTATTGAGACCAATTAACAACAAAAATTATTGATATGTAACAATGTACATCATTCATGAAAAGATATATAAACAACAATCAATATACGTATAGGTTGGTTTGTTCATGCATAACAACAATGTGTACAGATTAAGTGGGAATCAATAGTGGATTTCAGACAACAATGAAAAACATCAAAGACAAAATGCAACAATAAGAGTATAATGTGGCTACTGGCCACAGATCCGTGAGTGTCCATAATTTCTTGGTTTCAGTTATTATTGCACTTGAGAGTTCTTTGTCCACTGATGCCCTGGGGTATCCAAGATTGATAATGATAAAAAAAAACAAAAAAAATTGTCATGGTGAAAGTGAAGAAGTGACAAACTACTTTACAGTTTATATCTATTTAAGGGGGAATGGGGAAAGGGGAGGGTAACGGCACGGGTATACTGAAAATGAGGTTATGGAATCAAAATATCAAAACTGGATTTTTATTACTATTAGACAGTTTGACTTTTGATATGAAACAATACAGATTGGAGCCGATCTCTTTTTGCTTCAAAACCGCACAAGTACTGTACTACTAGGAGATTGTACCAGAAAGTTATGAACATTCAATTGCTATTTTCTTTAAAATTGCTATTGTTCTTTAAAAAATTTTTTTTGTACTTTTTTTTTTCTAAGGGTTTTATTATTTCTGAACCAACTGACTTCAAATTTTGAATATATAGTCTTCATTGCATGTCTTTCAACAATAAGCATCAATTTTTCAAAATTTTAATCACATTTTTGAAGAAAAATTGGATATTTGGTGGAAAATTGAGAAACACATCTTTACCATAAATCAACAACAAAACTCATAAAAGGCTTATGGACTAGAAAATTGCTGAATGTATCCATCTGAAATTTGGCACTCGAAATTGTTACATAGAGATTGTGTTTCTACTTACAAAAAGCATACTATGTTCGACATATTCTTAAAAGGCAATAATAAATGAATAGTACATTCGCGACGGTGTTTGATCTGAATTGGAAGTTTGATAGAATGACACATTATGAAATTATTCTTCTGCTTCTGTGCACAGAGCATCCAAAACAAAAAACACATTTTTTTTCAGTAACGCTCAGTTTAACCGCTTCACTGCTACACCAATTTTGAAGTCCAGAACTAAGCATCAACAATACCGTCAGTCTCGACCACTACTAACCCCCACTTGCACTCAGTCCCGCTCACTGTGAGCACTTTCCCACAGGTAATCAGATACATCGACTGTTATTCAAATTTACTAGATCTAATTATTATATGAATAAGCAGAGTCTACCGGGCTCAGTCATCTGCCTGTCATGAGCATGCTGCGAATATCAGAGATTCTGCAACGTATGTGATATGCTGGCCACTGGCCAGAACTACAGGTCAAAGGGGAAACGGGGATGGGTTTTTGGGCAGCTGATTGTTGGACTATACTGGTCATGCCACAAATGTCCTCCCCCCACGAGACGCCTTTTTTTTTTTTTTTTTGGACGTATCTCATACTGTTGTTGGCAGTGAAGTGGCTAATCATCCAAAATACCAACACGGAGGTGTGCACGCTAGCAGTTCACATTGAGTCACAAGGCAGTATCAGTTTGACCTTTCTTTAAAAAATTTCCCATGAAAGCCATGGATTGTCTACTCCTATTTCAAAAATTTATGACACAGATATTGTATTAGATATAACCAAAGAAAAAAAAAAATTTGTATATAGAGCCACTTCAATTTTATGTTAATTTCCAAATAGCTAATTTTCAAAATACAAAATCCAAGATGATGGCATTGTCATTACAAATATGTACAAAACAAAATTTGTTTCCACACTTTTCCTCTAATTTGTGTGTGCTGAATTAAAATTTGAAACTTAAAAAGTCGTTAGTTCGAGCATTCAAAAAATCAGTCTCAAAACCAGCACTCCCCCTTAAAATTATTCAAAATGGCAAAGATGCAGATTATCTTATAATTTCAATGCAATTCTTGCATATCTACTGCAGTCTGTAATCGGTTGTAAGAGATGCATCATGATAAAATGCTAAAATACACAGATAATTCAATCATGCTACCATTACCATTCAGAAACAACTGTCATTTGATCTAATGGCTATGAAAATACTAAAAAAGGGGGAAAAAAATCGAGGAGAAATATTTCATAAAGTGAAAGTCACACAATATAAATTTTCAAGAGTGAATGAAAATTGTGGTTATCAAGTATGTATAATTGTGAGCTCTTCAGCTCTCAGCTGCTGTATTTCCACAAATCAAAAACTCTGCTCAGCAAACATTATGTCCTCCACCATATGAAACTCATCACATACTGCACATCTTAGATGCTCCTTCCCTAGAAACTGTACGAGTCCTGCGTAGGGCTGTAAAGGGCTTGAAAGGGGTCATTCTGACCTTGCCTGAATTGTGGACAAAGAAAACATTCAATGATGTGGAAATAATTGGGACTGAGGATTGAAGCAACATTGCGAGATGATCATATTAATGATAATTAATGTATTTCTGGCAACAGTTCAGTTCTGAGTTTCAAATGCAGGCTGAATCAATTACAGTTAGGGATTAGTAAGAGCAGCTTAGCTGAAAAGATCTCAAAGACATATCTGCACAGCTGATATCTCTCAGGCTGAATTCTTCCTATACTGTCACTCCGTCAAAAGCATAAAAAGTCAATAGATCTAATACTAACAGAAATATATGTACTGTGATATCCTGTTTCAAAATTTCAGTGATTCAGCTCTAGAGAATAGAGATCTCTAAAAATCTTCCTATGAAGAATGCACTCATAACTGGATTTTGATCTAAATTAGATCAGGCTCTATATCTATCATAAACTTTTTGACCTATTGTTAACTTTTTAACTCCCATCGGCTTCATACCAAATATCAGTTTGAATTAAAAAAAATAATAAATACTGCTTGTAAATTATACAGTGGTCTCTGTCTAAGAACCCACCACAAAAGAGTCCGGTCCACCTAAGAACCCGCCTCTGCTGTGAAAAGGAATTTTTTCTTAATCATTTATCCCTCTAAGAACCCACTCCCAAATAAAAAATCCGCTTAAGAGACTGGTATTGGGCCAAGGAACTCGAGTACTTATGGTGAAATTTCATGTCAGACTGTCCACTTTAGAGAAATACACAATGCTAGTTCTGGAAAGGGTTGGAGGAACAGGGATGTGAGAAGGGGACATGATGGTTGATGCATGACTGCATAATAAGGCCACATGTGACTAGCCTGCAACCATTTCTTTCTTTGATAACACATGGGGCATCACCCTGACTGGCTCTGTGTATAAGGTGGAATAAGTTTAGCCTCCTAACTGGTCAGTTATTTTCCTACTTCTGACTAATTGTAAGTACTCGAGTCACTCGTACGATTAGGAAACAAAGCTATGTCACGTTTTCCTTCAATAATAATACAGTGATCTCCGCCTAAGCACCTGGTCGTCGGGAGACAAAAAAAATGGGCTCTTAGGCGGACAGATTCTTAGGCGAATAGAAAAGTTAAACAACAAGCCTGACCACAGATTGCCCTCACTACTATGATTAGTTGATCATTACCATTTATTAAAAATTTATCTCTGCGAATAAGTACAACTTTCTTCCCTATGTGTGTTATAATTAGATCTAACAATTCCTGATCTTTTTCAGCGTATAATTACACCAATATTGCCCAGCATCTAAATGTCAAGTGAGTTTTCACATAACAGTATCATTGTTGAAAACATGATATTGCTATGCTACACTACGGATAATCGCACGAGTGACTCAAGTGTTTACAGACCAGCTGAAGTAGCAAAACAATTGACCGGTCAGGAGACTAAACTTACTCCTCCTTATCCACAGAGCCAATCACAAGTGCTATCGCATGTGTTGTCAAACAAAGAAATGCTTATGAGTTAGTCCGCAATGTAGCCTGATTATGCAGTCATACATCAACCATCACTTCCACTCCTTTGTCTACCTGTTCTCTCCACCCCCATCCCCATTCTACTGCACATCTAGCACTGTGCATTTCTCTCAAATGGACAATATGATGTGAAATTACACCGTAAGTACTCGCGTGTCTTGGCCCGACACCGAGCTCTTAGGCAGATTGTTTATTTCGGAGCAGGTTCTCAGAGGGGTAAATTTTAGAGGAAAAATTCCGTTTCGCAGTAGAGGCGGATTCTTAGGCGGACCGGGCTCTTAGGCGGACGGTTCTTAGGCGGAAACCACTGTACCATCACGTGGAAACTCAGTTGACTTTTGAACACTGATGAAATTATAGAACAAGATAGGTCAGGAACTGTTAGGTCTAATTACAACACACACACATAAAGGAGAAAGCTGTTCCTCTTCGCATAGATAAAACTATAACTAAAGGTAGCAATCAATTAAATGAAGCAGTCATGACAGGTGTCAGCTACATTGTGTAACTTTTCAATCCGCCTGAGATCCTTTCCGCTAATGGGCCCGTTCTTTTTGTCTCTTTGTGGCCAGGCTCTTAGGCAGTGACCACTGTATTCTGATATTGTTTTGTCTGGCTTGATATACTTATCAAACTACAAATTTTAAGGGAACATACTATCTGACCTAAATGTAAATCTTTCAAGTGCTGTAACAGAAAAGTCTATTTCTGTAACAGAGCACAGCATGTATGTCCAGCTTCAGAATGCTTTATAATAAACATCCTGAGTCTTTATTCACAATTCTGCTCACTCACAGCAGTTTCAGGTGGGATACTTAATTGATTCGGGTCCTGAGTATCAGTTTACACTTTTTATGACTGGCCGATGGTCCACCGTCACCTTAATGGGTTTTTGTCATGGCTGGACGCACATAGACTGGACATTTTAGCCAAACGCTTTTATTTTCAAGATTTGTCTTAAATTTAAACAACTATAACTCATCACTTAAT
>JBCEWB010044192.1:0-14486 GCA_039654565.1 Peronia peronii | reverse complement strand
ATATAACACTTTACTGTCCTGGAAACAGAAAGAAATACACAATAAAACACGAAAGTTTGTCCGAGCGAAAACACCACATCAAACCAACAATGGAAGCACGCAAACTGATTTGGTCATGTGACATCTCGTTTGTTGCCCATTGGCGAATGGACTGAGACAGAGTTTTCCTTTCTGAGGTTACGAGGTTTCATCACTCCATCAGCGATATATTACATATATGTTATACAGTTATAAACAAGTGACATAATATCACTGTGTTTCTATCCACTGAGATCTGATATTTCACATTTAAAGTCAGAGACAAAAATCTATCCCAATACTGTTGGAAGAACCTCAAATGTGAACACATCTTGAAAAATACAATTTCTTACATGTTCATCTTCAGGTTTCAATAATGCTGAGATGGCAGGGAAATCAGTTTGCGTCTCTCATGTTCAATTTGAAAAATCAGATTTTGGTGGATAAAAACAGACATTGACTATCATACTATCATCAATGTCATTCTCTAGTACAAAAGTCCCCAAAGTGTAACAAGTAAAAGCAGCTTAAACATATATATTCCAGGTAAAAAAAATAAACAAATGATAGCCCAGTGAATGAAACCCATTCCAATAATGCAGTGAAGCAAAGTTTCTATGAGATCCCAATAAAACTGATCTTACTGATGAAATCAAACTGCGAAACTCAGAGGGTAATGACTGTGTCTTAAGATGATCTGCTGGATCAGACACATTATTTCTGGGCTTCTGCAATATGTTAGACTGTCTTTTCCTTAACATCATCAGAGATTCAAGTAATTCCCTGCTGGATTCCTCTTGGGACAATGATGATTCTGAAAAAAAAAAAGAAATACGATCGGATCTGATGACTTTCAAGCAATGAGAAAGGCATCCAGAATTTCTGACTGTCAGTTAACTGCTCAGATAAATACATGTAAGATAATGTGAAACAAACCCACTGAGGTCATACTTAAATAAGATCCATCAATTTTTCATATTCAACTATCACAGTTTCTCTTGTCCAACTACCAAAAAGCTTTCGCTTTGTGATCTCACTGCATTACACAAATCTATGCACAGCACATTCAAAGTTGGAAAAAGTTTGCGTATGCATAAGTCATAATAATATCTGATTCTGTTGCTTGACAAAAGCAGCAGGTCTGTTAGCACTCTTACTGAAAATACATGGCAACATGCACGTAAGCTTATATCACTTCAATATTTTTTGGACAGTCATCAAATCTGTGATCTAAACCAAATCACCATGGTCATTCTACAATCATATAAGTCTTTTTTTTGTTTTAAAGTTGTAAGACATGATGCTAGCCCTACTTGCCACCCAGACAGGTTTTGGTGCATTCCATGTTAGACGGTCAAAATTCTTATTTTTTTAATTTGAAATTACACTCCCTTCTATATCTCTCTTAAATGTATACACATTACAGTATCAGAAACCAGTAGATCAATTCATTATGACATCATTTTTCATTCAACACCATAGAATAAACTTTGGCATTTTTTCCACTTTTTGGGCTTTATTTTTGAAGGTCTGTGTAAATAGCTGTACAAGACCTTCTGTCAACTTATTCATAACTTTTTCATTGTAAATGTGTCAAAGTAATGTTGCTCTTCCATAGTGTAAAGTTATGTTTGAATGCTAACTTTTGATTCCATACAAAAGGCATGTATATTTCACTGAACTGCAGAGTGACACATATAACAAAATATAACAACTACAATGTTATGTGACACACATAACGGACTGCCATAATTTAATTTCTTCATCACTTTTAAAGCTGAAACTTTTGTATTTTGTTGTAAAGGTTAAATAACACTTAACTGATACTACAATTGAAAGTATAACTTAAAAAAAAAGATTACAGAAACTTTATAAAATAATTTCAATCTAGGCTGAACAAAGGTCAGTATAACATATTACATTTCTTCACTTGGTTATGACACAAATCATTCAGACAAAAATAGTGTTTTGGTCATAGTCTGAATCCTAAAATAAAAATTTCTGATAGTTGAATAGTTCATCCAAAGCACTGAGCTTCTGTAAGTTCTAAAACAACTTCTTTACAGTCAAGCCAACACTGTCTCTGTAACACTTTGAATTTTTTTGATACGTTTAATGGAGATGATAGTAAAACCTCATAAACTTTTCTCACTGTCTTTCTTAATGCTTGTGGAGATCTAAAGAAGCCCTTATTTTATGGTTATCCAGACTGCAAAGCTTTGAATTTTTTCTCCTCTCTGTATCTTTTTGATATATATATACTTTGAGCTGCAGCTCAGCAGTATCTTCCCAAAAAGTTTTCTTTCTCAAAGCTCAGTAGTTCCACTTTTTAATTCTCATTTCCTCTACACTAAGCATTATTTGTGGTTTTGCTTCAATATTTTCTTTGCCTTTCTGCAGTTGAACTTGGGGGAAGAAAAACAATTATTAATGAATAACATGCAAGATAGAAAAAGTTTATATGCCAGGCCAGTCTGAAAATGCTTTTAATTTTGGAAATTTTAATGAATTGGCTCACTTCACAGAATTTAAGGCACACAAATCAACACGATCTTTATTAAATAACACAATATTTCATCATTATTCTAACTGAGACAAAACTATCGGCACACCTACACCTGCTGTACATCATTAAGTGTAAGCTAAAGTGTTTTAGATCGTGAAGTCATGAAAATCTTCAGTTTTTTTTTTTTCATCTTTTTAATTCCATGAAAATCTGACAAATGTCAGTAACAGAAAGACTCACATTTGCTTTAGTGACACACACAGCGTAAGAGTGACACACACAACATAAGAGTGATACACATAACACATTGAAGTTCTTCAAAACTGAAACAGGTAGTGAGCTCTGTTGCAGTGTATTGTTACTACATGAATACTCAAATACAAACCCATATTTATGCTGTAAAGAAGTAAGGAAAGGTAAGATAAATGTTAACAATCAGTACACATTTATAAGAGAAGTATTTTCTTACCTACTCTTTTTCTTTCAGCAGGCTCCAAATTCCGCTGCTATTGGTCACATATGCTTACTTTTAGAAGAAAAGGTCTCTCTGACAAAATTCCTGACTAGCTGTTAGTCTAACTAAGGTTGGTTCCCCTAATTACATGTCTGAAGTAAGATAGGTGATGCACATAACACTCAAAAAGTGACACAAATAAAGTTGAGTTTCATCAATTTTTTTAAGAAACAGAAAGTATTGCAAGTATTAAACACCTTTTTTTGTCTACCTTCACATATATAGTCAGTCATATTTAAGAATTAGAGATTTTGCTGTTACAGATTCAGAGAATTTCCAGATAGAAAATTTGAAGTTGAAAAAACTGAATTCAGAGCGCGACACTCATAACGCTAACTTTTAGAGACCACAAAATCTTAACTTGCATGCCACACTTTCGCACTTTTTTCTCAGCAAAGCTGAATCATTACTTTAACATTTAAACGTGAAATATATAATAAACATTCACAATTTTAATTCTACATGCAATAATTTGATTGGAATTATGGAAAAATGGTGACACACATAACATGGAATGCACCTTTCTGAATTATGAGCCCTATTCACCACTAAACAAGTATACAAATAGGAGAAGTTATTGTATTTCACTAATTTCATTCTTCAATATTACAAGTCCCCTTTGCTCAAAGTGATCTGGGTCAATTTTCTCAAAACTGCCTAAGATCACTGAGATATAACACTGTGCTACTGGGCTTTTCGTAACTTTATTACAAAACCCAATGTTCAAAGCCTTCTTATCATCACAGGACACCTACAGTTTTTATTGCTCTGATTTTTTTTCTTTAACTTGATGTAAACTATCTGAATGTCATTTTGTCCGTGATATCTCTCTCACTGTCCTATTCCTTGTCCTCAACAATTTTTTTTCAAATTTTATAGAAATTAAGATAGCAAAAATATTTATATTTACTAATATTATATATTTAGAGAGAGGGTTATTCAAAAAGAATGAATCAATTTTATGACGCACTGCTTCAGTTCTCAAGCATTGTAATGGAATGAGTTAGTGACCATTTGAAAGAGGAGTTTTCTAGGTTTTCAACAGCTGCCACAGGAGCCCTGTAGTCGGATCATTCTTCCCCCAACGTTCAATTGTCTGTTCACCCTCGGCATGGTGAGTCCTCAGCTAATGGCGTTCTACATTCTCGAGTTCATGAAAACAAATTCAGCTACCATGGTACAGCATGTTTTTGAAGGCGATTTGACATTAATCCACCCTCCCCTAAGAATATTCAACAGTGGTTTCAACACTTTCAAGAGAGTAGGTGTCTGTGTAAAGGAAAAAGTCCAGGATGACCACGAATTTCCGAGGAACATGTGGCAAAAATACATACAGTGTTTGAGAAGAGCTAAGTCCATCGAGCAAGCTAGCAGTGAGATTGCGATCCTTTAGTCTATGATCTAGCATGTGCTAAGCAGACGTCTGTATTTGAAACCAAACAGACTACACCTCGTTCAGGCACTTACCAGTGACGAGGAGAGAAAGTGGATGGAATTTTGCTATCCGATGCTGGAGATGATATAAGTGTAAACAAAAAACTGGGTAAACAAACAATGAACTTTGCCGGAAGAACGTCGCAACCACAGCGCCCCTGTGGCAATATTCAAAACTTAGAAAACTCCTCTTTCAAATGGTCACTGACTCATTCCATGACAATGCTTGAGAACTGAGGCAATGTGATATGCGTTTAATCCTGTATAATAATAATGTAATATAATGACCGCAAAAATCAAATGACCATTAATTCAATTATCTCAGTTCAAAACAAAAAATATGTTCCTTTCTATGAAATAAATGAAAAAGAAAAAAACAAATTAGAAATATTTTCAATTACACATGTACTTTACCATTCCAAATTCTTTTGATGAAATCATTTTTAAAGCTAGTCACTTGATCAAATTTAGTTGCAGTTGGGAAATTTAAAAAAATGTTTGTCATGTAAATAAAAGAACCATGATAACAGTGATTTAAAACAGAAAGAAGGTCTTCTTCCTACATGAAAACATTGCACTGTACCTGAAGGCAATCCATGCTGTAAGACATAAGATAGATTACGATCAAAGCTTATTTTGCTCTCCTGACTTGACAGTATGTACATACTGCTTTCATAAATACTGTTTTGCTGCTTGGAATGTATATCATGGGAAGAGAGTTGAGAAGAGCTTGTTATAGGTGGTGAAGTAAAAGTATCTGGAAATTTTACTTCATGCTCTGTTTTTTGGGGTTCATTCTCCTGTGGCCTCTTTTCAGAGGAACTACTTCTGTAATTTGTGATTGTTGAACCACTGCTGTGATTAGGACTATATGTTCTTGACAATGGGTGAAGTGCTGCAGGAGCTTCTGTTAGGCTTGGTCCATCGTTTGTCACAGAGCTATGATGGGACTGTGTTCTCCTGTCTATTGTGATGGGCTTCTGAGAAACAATTGCCAGGGTGTTATCATTTCCACCACAAGACCGTGTCTCATGTTGCTGAAGCTCTCTTTGGTGAGGGAGTGCTGGACTGACTAACACATCATCAGGTTCTTGGGAAAGCTGCTGTGATGATTTGCTGTTACTGCTCTCCCCTGAACCTGTTCCATAGCCACTGCTGCTGTAACGAGCTCTAAACTTCTGGCCCTTCTCGGACAGGTTTTGAGAGTCCATTCCACTACTGCTTTGGCTTATTCTTTTTTCAGCTGTGCCATTTGATAAATCTCGTTTAACAACCTCCTGTACATTTTCTGCATCATTTCTCTTTAATGCCATTTGTAAGTTGACCGTGGAAATGGAGTTTGAATAGACGATGTCTGGATGGTTACTCTCTCTCCTCTCTGGCCAGCCACAAGGTAAACAGTGAGAAGATGTCTGAATGCTACCTAAAACATCAGGAATACTTGAGATACTGTCTGCAATTGTCCCATCAGCCCTTGATTTCAGTAGATTTTCTCTGACACACTGCCTGCTATCTTGACATACAGATGGACTGTGATTGTTTTCAAGATGATGTTTTATCCTGGATGGCCTTATGTCCCGAGATATAAAATGCACAGTGTTCCTGTCATTCTCACTGCTAACAGAATCCGAGTCCTGCATGTCGGAATGATGTTGGATGTAGGGAGACTGAAATTTGTCCACTGTATAAACAAAATTTTGAAAATTCTTCTCCCTAATCGTGTTTCATTCAGTAGTCTTGATAATTGCAGGTGAAACATCTAGCAAATGTTGAGGTAGCAAAACTGAACACCATCCTATGTTTCTTGCTACAGCCAATACACCTATCAACGGCTTATGACAAGAAGCCAGTGGCTCTCTGCAAGGGAAGATGAAGATCTCTCAGCTTATGATTAGATCTATCATTTCATTACGTCCATTTTTCTGGCCTGATTACAGAAGCAATGCCTGAGTATACATACAGTCCGTATAACAAAAGTATCTGGGTGGTAACTGGTATCTAGCATTGTAAGTTAACAATTTGCATCCTTTTCCTGAATACTTTCACTTTCTCTGTGGAGCTTTCCAACAGTTTCTGCGTGGGCAGCTGTTTCCAGGAACAGAACAGACGGTACACAGTCAAATAAGACAATCCAAAATAATAATCCTGCAGATTAGGATTGTTAATTATTCTACTACAACTTTTTCTTTTCTTTTTTTTTTTTTTTCGAATTTATCTAAATTTCTTTATGATTAAAATATTAATCAAATAATATTACGTCCGTTCGAAAAGTACCTAACATTCTGTTGCTTAAAGAGAATTTTGTCCAACGATATAGATCTATACATACATAGATCTAACACTACTGGTACGTGTATTGTTAGAGCAACTGCGATGGCTTACTTTCGTCAATGGAAACGGGAGTTTGTATTATGCATTTAAATTTTTACAAGGTCCGCTTGTATGTTTTGAAGTCCCCACTACTGGGAGCTTAGAAGCCGTTGCATTATAAAACACTTGCAGTTGTTTTTTCATTATTCATTACAGTACATGCATTATAATTACCAATGCAATTATACATGTACCCGACAAGTATCAATGAAAACATTGAGGCCTCCACTCCAAATGGCAAAAAGTGTGCATATGTGGGAGGAGGGGGGGGGGAGGTGCCCTCTCTTGCTCCTCCCACGCATGACATGACTATCTATGTTTGATAGGCAGAATTTACTGCAATATCTGCAGATAAAGAGGAGCGAGTTGAATTGATTCTTATCACTTTGGTCTCTGCATTTTAAAACAATGAAATATGATGCTCAAAGAAGAATAGGAAGAGAAGTGTATTAAGATAGGGTTCAGAAATTCATAATATGCTATGGTCGCTGGAAAGACACAAAAAAAAAATATGGACATTTCACCTTCTTAAAATATATTGTCATTATTTCATTAATAGATGTATGTGTGTCGGTGTTTTTTTTGTTTTTTTTTTTAACCATATGAAGGCACAGATACTCGAAGATATGACAATGCAACCCGCTAGCTATGAAGGCAATGAGCGAGAGCTTGCGAAAATAAAACATTATAAATACTATGTACATACATATCTTAATATAATATACACTAATAAGAAATTTACAACAATGTCCAGTATAAATATATATACAATACATGTATATACCAAGGTACAAATATTATATATGCAATGATGTTATATGATCAATTTTATCTTTTATCCATTTGATGATATTCTAAACATTAAGTCCGCCCGAACCAGACAGAGCCGTAGTCCTGCTCCCCCCCCCCCCTCCCCCCGAGAGAGAATGGGGGACTGAGGAGATGGACTAGGGGTGGAGGGTACCTTTAGTCGCCTCCCTAGCCTCACATACCAGGTCCAGACTATTCCCTTTCCCATATTTTTGTAAGGGCATGAATGTGATGTTGAAAAATAGGACCCGGCGAGAGCAGTAGTAGGCCAGGAGATTTTTGTTCATAGTAATATTATGTCTCTTTTCCAGTCTGAGCCCTAGTGGAACATCAGCAAAGCTGAGCCGAATGGGACTGCCGGGGGCGGGGCGGGGAGCCATCCTCACCCCGTGTCTTGTCAGCGCCACCACTAGCTGTGACTCTCGGGCCAGATCTGATGATATACATTGCATGTTTACATGCCGATGGGTGAGGGCAGGAAGTACCCGTGGGATCCTACCAGAACCTGACTAGGGTGAAGTTTCATCTGAGACCCGACATGTAGTGTCCAAGTAAAGAAATGTATTTTTTTCTCCTGAGCCTGCATGTGCGAACATGGTAAGACATGACTGGGCAGGGGTGCAACCCAGGGTAAGACCCAATAATTCGCCGGATGATGGTTGTGAAACAATGTGTGTGTGCCTGTGCTATGAAGTACACGGCGGTAGAGAGGACAGCCATTCTCCTCCTGCAGCTCCCTGCGTGGTTAGAGACGATATCTTAAGAAATAAAGTATTTATGTTTATATATTTTAATTTATTCATTTATTTTATCCATGCTCTCATCTAGGGGAAGGCGGACGAAAACAAAACAATTAAAATAAAACAATAAAGGCCTTGTGGCTTGTGCCCACATTTTATTTGGCAGTCATTTTCTACTGGTATTTCTGTGGAAAGCTGGTGGATGACTATTTAAAATTCATGGAGACGCTAACAACTTTGAGTCGGCCCGATATGCTTACAAATAAAGGCCGAGATAATCTTATGCTCTTAAAAGATTGAAAGGCCTGTCAAAAAAATAAGCATTAAATGAGAGAACGATCGATGAGTATGATTCGTTATAATTTATGTGTAACATTTTCTATTTACACCGCAACAGAATAAGAAATTTGACCCCCACAACCATAGACATACTATAAATAGATCTGATCGCTCCGAGTTGAATTGTCACGGGCCATATCCCCCTTGGACACAGTCACTTGAGACAAGCCGAAAGAGACAGGAAATCCAAATCGATCGGCCGACCAAATCGACTTTCTAAGAAAGACTTACTAAGACTGTGACTGTCGCGGGCCAACATGCGTGATGGACTATCTTGCGAGGTGTCCACCATTTCAGGGTAAGACCCGACTGGACTCCTGGAGGGAGCAGAAACAGTGTGGTAAAGTAAAAAAAAAAAAAAAAGAAACATGGGGCCGGAAGAAATTCAGACCAAAGGCTCTTGGCTGTGAATGACGGACAAAAAAACTTAAGGCCCATACTCTCCAGATAATAAGCCTATTAGCTGTGTACATTGTTTTTTTTTTTTTTTTTGGTCATAGTGGTGTAAAAGATAAAAATGATAGTAAATGATAACAGTTAAGAAAAGGGAACTAACGGAAGGTATACTTTCACACCAGACCTGGTACTAATCAGACACCTTGTTCAACTTAAGGGTGGTGGGGGGGGGGGGGAGGGGAGGGGGTGGTCCTGAAATGGGGTTTTTGCTTTAAAAACAAAAAATCTATTTTGGGTTATTGTTTGCTCTTAAAAGTTATGCCTTTTGCGAATATGGATTTTGTATAAACAAGTTGATGTGTCCATTCTCTTGAAAGGGTGGTCATTCAATGTTTGGCCGGCACTTCAAACATGCAGATCCTGGCTCATTCGGGCCTCGATATTCAATGACAAATCGACAATATTTCGCTTTCTAAGGGCAAAGGATACACAAAAGACTTGATTATGATCTCGGCCATTAATATCGGGAGCTCCAGTGCCGGGAATGGACACTTGCTGACCACTGGAGACGCTGACCATACCAAAAATCAGCAAAGATTTTCACCAGAATCTCTAAAATGAAGTTCCCACGACCTAATGAAGGCATGATTTGCCCCGTTTCTGCTGTTTCAGAGTACACTTGTGTGCTATCTGCCATTAGTCAGAAAGGGTCTGACCAACACAGACATGGTGGCCATATATAGGCCCAGAACTGTTTAACTACTCAAGGGAGCCCGTTATTGATAGCGGCAAGGGAGTAAAAAGCAAAATAAGTCATATACTGTGAGAAAAAACGGCTTGTCCACCCCATTCAATTTACCACCATTGTGAAATTGCTTGACTTTGCTGGTTTGGAAGATTTTCACATTATTGTAACTTGACGTAATACATTTTTGTTTTGTGAATAAAACTAACAGGATATCGATCGGATTAATAGAAACATTTATTGTACTTGGGACATCAGCATTTACGAAGAATCAGACTGTGTGTATCGGTATCATCGTTTCGTTCCCGTTAGTCAAAATATAGGGTGAAGCAAGCATAGATCTAACCTCGGTGTAATGATGTCGCAACATTAGTAACAGTTAATACGTAGCCTAAACTGCCTAGCAATATAAATTAGTTTGATTGAAATACTGTTTACCTTTTTTTTTCTTTTGCTTTAATGTACTCCCCCCCCCCCCCCCCCCCCCTCTCTTTTTTATCTTTATTTATTGTTTTTTTTTCGACCGACGACTCCTAAGGCATTTCTGTCCATCAGGTTTTACCATGTAGGACAGAGTAGTTTTAATTAAACACATGAAGACACAAAAGCCTGTCTGCTGTGTATGAGTGGACTGAGAAATTCTCCATAACCAGTTAATATCACGAACATACTATCAACACAAACAAGATCACAAGAGTTGTGGACACGGACCAGAGACTGAAGTGATGAGATGGAAGAGAAGCATGTTCTAGCAGTCGAACTTTGGATTAATCCTTCTTTTTGTTTAAAAATAACTAAGCTTAGCTATTGCCTTGTAAGAAGTGTGAATACCTATGCACTTTAATCCCATACTAACATAGACAGATCGTTTATTGTTATAATTATTATTTTTATATTATTGTTGTGATTATTAATGTATTAAAACTTTGTTTTATTATTTTTATTCTCATTTTCAAATTCATTTAACACATACAATTTTACAAGTATATCAAGTTAAAATCAACGTGATTTTGCTGAACATCGCTCCATATAAATAATGATATAAAATTGTATACTTTTCCACATTTCAACATAAGTGAAGAATTTTGTGTTCCCTGGCAGCTTGAGCGTTAGTCCATACTTTAATTAGCCCTAAAGGAAGTAAAAATCTAAGTTCAAGGAGAATTCCTGAGACAAAATAAACGAGGATTTACAATCTACTGAAAACTTTAAGTTTCTCAAAAATTGAAAATTTTGGTAAATAGCAATTGAAAAAGATGATTTTGTTTTTAAAAAATATAATTTCAGTTAAACTTTCCGTATACTGTAGCAATCACCGAAATTCCTTGTTCTTTTCATTTTTCTTTTATTAAAAAAAAAAAAAAAACCTCTTTGAAGATGCAAACCTTTCTTAAGATGTTGAGTGATTCCTGGAATGCAGTGCCCTTGACTTGTGTGTGTATATGTGTCTGTATGTCTGTGTTGAAATTGTCACTTGCCATGTAATTTTTGTCATATTTTGTTTTACATTATTCCCTGTTGACTCTGAACGTTTCCAGTCCTTCCTACCCAGGGCACGGCTGGACATAAACCAAACATTACTTTTAAGTGACAAAGAAACATTTTTATCATTTTCCTGCCCATCCCAGCAGATCTTGAGTGGTTTTAAGTTCACACTTACAAATCAGCAGATAAATGTTTCTACGACAAATTTTTGTGTCCAAAAAAAAAAAAAGAAGTAAAACAACAACAGACAAACAAAAAATAAAAAAAACTGACATATTCTAAGCTTAAGTAAGTGTTTCTGGGAGCAGAAAATATGTTTAACTACATGCAAAGGTTATCAAAGCAAACGAATATCAGATCCATCTCATCTTTGAAACGCTGTAACATATTCGTGCTGAAGAAAATCAGCAATATTTACTCAGGATTAATTCATCTATCATTGGCACGAGTGAAACATGTATCAACAAACAAAACCCCCCAGTCATTTGGAAGACTAATAGCGAGTGTTTTTGAAAGCCGCCAGTCTACGTTTCCATCCAGCGATAAAATTGTTATGTTATACAAATGCACCTGAAGGATGAACTATGGTCATAAAACTACGTCAAGTAACAAAATCACTTTGATGCCCGCATCTCAAAACTGGGCTTGGAAGGTTTGGGCCCATGATTACTCACGTCACGAACGACACTTTTTTGAAAATTGATATTCTCCTCCCTCCTTTTTTTTTTTTTTTTTAAATTTTCTCAGAGGCAGAAACTGTATATTATTTTGCATTTTGAACTTACGTATGAAAGGTAAAACGAAAGTGATTTAATCTCACTGTGTGTAAGAAAAACAAAATATCTGTATAAAAAAGTGTTGTTCGTGTTTTGTGTAATCAAGGAAGAAAAACTCACGATCTTTTGCAACAGACTCATTTTATTTTCACGTTGTCCCCATACTTGATAAGTTTTCTGTGGGGGTCGCTATGGCTCTGTGGTTTGGCGTCTACTTCATGGTGACAACAACTCACATCGGTGAAGTTGTAGGTTCCACTCGCGGATCCACCCATTGGAGATTGGAAAGATACGGAGATCGAAACCTGCATTTGTTCAAGTGACTCAACAATCCCCTGGCTTCCTCTGAGTAGGGGAGCCCGACGTCTAGCCTTCATGGATAAGGGTGAATATATTTCGGAGGCGGCCGTGTGTATGTTATGGACGTTAAAGAATGCTTGGCAGTTAAAAATCGATGAAGAGGAGGCGGAGTGCCACTGTCCGGGCAAAATTTCCAAATTCCAAATTTTACCCTCAAAAATTTTCACCACAACACAGGCAATCATTTTAAGCCGAGATAATCTTACTTTCTTAGGATCCAAAGGCTTGAAAAAAAAATTCTGTTATCGAAGTTGAAATGATATGATAACTTTGAACTCGTTCTGTAGCTCTCGGTATTCGAGAGATGCTGGCGACTGCTTTCTTCATTTGACATTGTGTCAAGTGATTAGTTACTCTGCTTCTTCGTGTACATTGTGGAGGGGACACATTGCCTTGTAAACAATTATACAGTGTGGATCATTACTGTGCAGTTTATTCTAAAAGAACTGGGCGTTTTGTTGCATGTAATACTTTATCGTGCGTGTTACAGAAATAATCCATTTATGCCTTCAGCTGAACGCTTCTCGAATCGAGACATTGTTTCTTTTATTCTCATATTTTCGTCGGATATGAGTGTAAATTATCTTTACAATAATTTGCTAGTGGAATGATGAAACCTCATAACTCACAAATTTTTCGATAAACTTTTTGCTCACTGTCTTCTCCGAATCTTTCTCCACAGTGTATCAAAAGGAGGAAAGAAAATTAGCAATGGAAATTATGAAAAATACTTAATTAAAAAACACGCATGATTACCACCATGATATCTGGGCGTGATTTTCTTAATCTCTCCTGAAAAAATTCTTTCCTGGGATTTTCATAACTCCACCACATATATACTGCATCTCGTCAACTGTGAATGGAATTTCTTTCTCAGGACAAGTAAAGTTTGTCTTATCTTATCTTTTTATCCTGTCTATCTATTTATCTTATCTTATTAGTTTAACAACAACAATAAACATGGCAAGAGGAAAGATGGAGTAAGTACACAAACACATTACAACTGTCTCTGATCCTCTTCCATCTCAGCTACCGCTAATGATCCAGTGACGTCACTGCTCTCTCCAGCATGCACTGTGTTTGTACCTTAACTCAATAGATCTAGTTCACTCTGTGAACATGCTATGTGTTTGCATCCTAAGACAATAATTCACTCTGTCTGTGAACATGTTATGTGTTTGCACCCTAAGACAATAGTTCGCTCTGTCTGTGAGATTGGCCGACCAAATTTTTCTCTGAGTCGTGAGTCCTCTGTTACTGACAATATCAAATAAATATCTATAGATCTAGTGCTAAAGTTTCAGTCTGAAGACGGGAGAGACGTCAACCGACCAGCACGTTTGTGCTTTAACTCGCCATGCATTCTAATGAGATATTCCGGGATCTGTCACATTACCGAGAGAACATCGGTCATACATGGGTTTATTTATATCATGAGGAATGTCTAAAAGAATGCTCATCACTGGTCAAGAACTGACTGCCCAGGCATGTGCAGACACAATAATCAGCGTGTGAGCGAAAATAGCTCGTCATGAGCTCGATCTCATTGAAGAAACCCGACATTATTGTTCTCCCTTCTTATCCAAGTCACTGGCCATGTGGGGTACAAGAACACAATGAGTTTAGCAACGAGCTCATCTGTTCTTGACTATTGGTCAGTCTGTGTTACCACGTGAGTATATTCCCAGTACAAAACAATACATCAGTTCTCACAAGGTTGCTACAGGTGTATAAAACTTAATTTTCAAATAATATGTTTCAAGTTTCAGACCTTGATTAATGCATTCTCGCAGCAGATACATGGATTTTAAAATGGGGACAGAATCACAATGGCATGCTTTTAAGAGAGCGCTGAGAAACTTAGGGGACCTGAGCTTTAAACAGTAAATTAGATTAAATGATATCTTCTTTACGAAAATGATAGATAGATAGATAGATAGATAGATAGATAGATAGATAGATAGATAGATAGATAGATAGATAGATAGATAGA
>JBCEWB010044181.1:1437-14486 GCA_039654565.1 Peronia peronii | reverse complement strand
TTAGTGTTTTATTAATTAATGTTTTATACCAGGATTGTTGCGGAAGAATGTCTCCTTCACAGTACTCATCTTTTTCAAAAGAAACAGAACAACATACTTTCGATAAAACAAACGATAAAATTGTCGTGATGTCCATTTTGAATCCGAATTGCTGTGTACAACAATATCTTATTTTTCATGTGTAATATATGTTACGTAATTATCATTTTCTTTAATGATTATTTCCATTCTCTACCAAGTTTTCTTTTGTTTCTCTTTTCCTCTCCGTTATCCTCTAGGTGTAGGCTTCGGACTTATCTATTTACCAGCCATCGTATGTGTGGCGCAGTACTTTGAGAAGCGACGCTCCTTCGCGACGGGCCTGGCTGTGTGTGGGTCGGGGTTCGGCACTTTTATCCTGGCTCCGGTTACGGAGCTGCTGGTACATGAATATTCCTGGCAAGGCGCCATGATGATCCTGGGCGGGATCATCCTCAATGTGGTGGTCTGCGGTATCATTTTCCGGCCCTTAGAACCCGATGATGCCAAGATTTCCACCGAGGAGGAGGCGGACACGCTGCTTGATGAGGAAGACTTGCCAGAATCGGAGTCCCAGAAAGGCAGTGGCGCCGCCAGCGTAGAGGAGGTGGAGGTAACACTGGGTAAGAATGTGAAAGGAGATGGGCTAGGTGGAGAAGGAGAAGGCAGACTGACGGCTGAACAGGGTCTTGAAATTATCAGCAGCCTGCAGCAGATCCATGCCCTGCCAAACGGCAAAGCTCAGTTCATCGGCGACAAAAATGCCAGCAGTAACAGCGGTCCTCAGCTTACTCCTTCTGGGGATGCAGGAGACACAGAAGCTACAGAGGCGACAGACACTCTGTCATTTCCTTCAGAGACCCCCCTTCTTAAAGCGCAGCAGGAAGTCAAAGGTTACTCCAGTGATCGAGAAGAGCCGAATACACCCCAGCTGCTCAGTGCCAGCCAGTGCCTTTCCGCCCCGGCCCCCCCGAGAAGCGTGGCTGATCTGGCCCGTTCCGACAGTGCTTTACACAAATTCTCCGCACATTCCAGTAGAGACGACTCCCACCTTGCCGTACCCGGTGTCCGCCACAGAAAGGAGCGGCAATACAGCTGCACAGAAAGCCCCATCCACTCTTCGTCCCTTGCCCTAGCACCCTTGCACCGTAAAGACATTTTCTACAGCGGGAGTCTGTACAATATCCCCATGTACAGGTCACAGCCGGACGTCTACAAAGCCACGGTGTCGGCCCTCTCAGACCACGAGATCCGCAGTCTGGCCGAGGAGAAAGAAGAAGCAGAGTCGACGTGCGGAGGCGTCATGAGCGAGTTCCATCACACCATGAGAGACATGCTTTCCATGGCCCTGCTGAAAAATCCAGTCTTTCTCATGTTTGCCATTTCCAACTTCTTCACCAGCATAGGTTTCAATATGCCTTTTATTTTCTTACCAGACAGGTGAGACAATTCTCTTACCAGATAACAGTCATACTTTATTATTGCAGGGGGTAAACAAGGGTATTTCCTGTTAATTGCACAGAAACTTTTCTTCCTTTCTGGCCACTCCAAAAAACATGCCTTTCAACATGTTAGATCATTTGCCAACGTTAAATTGTTATTAGACTTAAAAGTCCTTGAATTCTCAGTATGGAATGCTTCAGGATATTAATTGAATCTTCTGACTGCCAGGAGCTCAAGTGTTCTAAGAAAGTCAAAGGTTATTCCAATATGTGTAATACAAAGCACCTGCTGATACGCTTCAGTTAGCTCAAGTACTTCATTTTTATCGAAATGTGGTATATCTATGAAAAAAAAAAAATCATTGCCAGCATGTAAATCAATGTTTGAAATAGATATTATGTATCAGAAGTAATGAGCCAAATTTTTCATCAGTTGGATTATTTCCCTTTGCTAGGGACATTTTGATAAAAGCAGGCATTATAGAGAAGATTTCCTTTTCGTTACTTTCAAGCATGCTATACAGACCTACCTCGAGATAACCTCCACTAGGAGGTTGAAAGATGTATTACAGAGCGTAACTGACAGACCTACAGAGGATTCTTAGAAATTCTTATTATGTAATGAAAATGTTTTTGTTACATCATGCTAGTTTTTAAAATATTTTTTATGTGTTGTATATTTCAAGGAAAAAGAATGACAATGTTATTTATTTTTCTTTGTAGTACTTGTTTACATGTCATGTGTCTATTAAGAGAACTAATCTGGCCAACTGAAAATTGGCCTATTTGGACAAATATTCAGAAATGAAATATCTGTATTACGTAAAGATTGCATTTAACTCATAATACGTAACACTATCATTAAAATAGCTTTCCATTCTGCAATCTTCTTTTGCAATAAAACTGATTGACAGATTTTGCAATATGCCTCCGAATTCAAGTAAGAGGCTCTTTGACTAACAGAAGATTTTGATGTTTTTTTGAAAGTTGTCTTTTGTTGAGATAGTTAATCCTTAAAAATTCAACTCTTTTGGTGCTGAGGGTTTGATAAATGATTCCTGTTGTTTAAGGGTTGACATTTGTTGGCAGTATCAGAACCAAACATGGTTTGGATGGGAAATGTGCCACATGATATCAAAAACGTACTGTAAAAAATGATGCCTTACTTAAGTCGGTAGTGCCATGACAGTGTATTAAATGGAGGATATGGCTTAGAACTCTGAAATGTTGAGCTTAGTTATTGCATTTTGTATGTCTGATTTATGCTGTCAAGTTACTAACAAAATATATTTTTACCACATTTGGCAGAGCAAAATTGGCAGGAATTGATGAGGACCGAGCGGCCTGGCTGTTGTCAGTTATCGGCATTGCCAACACAGCCGGCCGTATCATCTTTGGATTCCTGTCAGATCGATCATGTATCAATCGGCTGATGCTCTACAACACAGCCTTGACTATCTGTGGGGTAGCGACCGCCCTCAGTCCTGTTGTCGGTGGAGACTATGGGCTGCTTGTGGCCTATGCTGCCATTTTTGGTGTTTTTATTGGTAAGTGATACTGAGAGCAGTATATCTCTCTGTACATTTGTACGCATTTTTTATGTCACTTTTATGTCTTTTGTTCAGGGCATACACTGCCATATTTAGTGTTTTTGTTGGTAAGTGATAGCAAAATATGATATGTCTGATCTCATTTGTCCATACAGGTGGTATTACATTGTAGACCTATATCTTACTTTTGACATATGCCGTGACAGTCAGTGTTTTCATTGGTGAGTGACAACAACACAGAGGGATGAAGAAGATTCCTGAAACCCTAGGCAAGGACAATCATCTTGAATTGTCAAAGAGGTCCACAGGAAAGCAACATTGTAAGGGAATAGAACATCAGTTCTCTCCCCCCCCCCCCCCCCCAATCCCCCAGTCAGAGAGCAAGATAAACATTAAGCAATGTGAAAAGAAAAATTATCATATTAATCATCATACTATAATCGAAACAGAAACTTTGTAAGTGGACATACTTATGTTATTACATGTGATTAATCTCATACCAAACATAAATTAGTCTTTTTTTGAAGAGCATCATTCCAGCACCATTACAACAGAATAAAGGACAAGCAGCAGTATTTTCAAACTGCCTGTTTGAAACTATACTTTCTGTTCCTTACTCCTTTTGCTTGGTATGTAGACCAACTTTACAGCAATACAATTGAGATGCTAGGTCTGTGAAACACAGTGTAACTTTGTGAAGATGAAAACTTTCTTACCAAAATACTGAGCTTTTGCAACTTGTGCCTCTCTGCAGGTGTCTACGTATCCTTAACATCTGTTGTACTGGTAGACCTGTTGGGTCTGGAATACTTGACCAACTCCTTTGGCCTTCTCCTGCTGTTTCAAGGGGCAGCAACTTTTGTGGGGCCTCCAATTGCAGGTAAAGACATGGCAAACATTTATACTGAGTGCAATTTTTTGTAAATCTGTTATCTAAGACTAATAGATGTGTAAAATGATAGATGATTTCTGACATATATGTATAAAAAAGAAAATACTAAACAACCAACCACAAATCAACCTGAGATGGTGCAACATTGGCACTACTTCCAGGGACAATTTACCTTTGACAGAACATTGTGAAAGTAACAATGTGTTCAAGATACATATGACAATGTGCTCAAGGTATACAGACATTCAGACACAACAGAGCAGCTGCCATGGAGGACAAGAGGGATTTGCAGAAAACCTCCATCCTATGAACCATCTGTGGACAACTTTGTACCTCAGCAATTGGCCTTCACATGCTCAATAAAGTCCATGTCAGCAAATGATCTGCCTGTCAGCTCATCTGTTGGACACATGACCAAAAAAAATTAACCTTGAAATAAAATCTTTAGAAAAGAATTAGAAACTAAAGATGTTCAAAAAGAACAAAAAAGAGAGAGAAATTCAACTTTCCCCTAAATGTAGAAACATGGTTCCAGGAATAATGAAAAAAAAGAAAATAAAAAAGGCTTTCACACACAAAAAAAGTAAAAAACAGAAAAGTTTTTTACTTAAGTATGGCTTCCAAACATGAGAAATTAAACACCTCAGAAGATCCTTCACTTGAAATCCTGTAATGTTATCAAAATTTTTATGAGGAATGACAAAAAAAAAAAAAGACAAATCTATAGTAAGAAAACAGGAAAATCTAGATTACTATTTATCATTGTATAATATTTCAATTGTTTATATTAAAGAAACTAATGTATACAGCACTACAAGTCCTACGTCCAACTGCTTGTAAGTGTCTGATAGTTTATAATATTGAGAGGATGGATTTGTTTCTTAGAAGTTGATTGTATAATTGAATATCGCAGTACATGATCAGATCTATAATCTGCAACATCAAATTTCCGTAGGCTGGCTGTGTGACTGGACTGGCAGTTATGACATCTCGTTCATTGTGATGGGCTCACTGATTGCTGTGAGTGGTTGTATGCTGTACTTCCTGCCTTTGGTGGAGCGCTACCACGAGCGGCGCATGCCTAGAGTGCACATTGTTCATGATGTGGAACTGGGAAAACACACAGTCACCAGTGAGGCTGCAGAGATGATTAGTATAGACCAAATGTCTTCTCACGCATGAGTTATCAACAAAAAATTTCAGATTTGTTTAAAAAACTATTATACAATTCAAGAATACAATTTTCAGTTTCTCTCTCTTTTTTTTTTTATTAATTTGAAGACTATCTAAAATCATAGATAATATTTTTTTAAAATGTCTCCTTCTTTCACTTCTCATGAATGAGATATCAGGAAAACGTTACAAATTTGTTTAAGAAATTCTTATCCAACTCATGGAGGCAAGGTGCCTGACTTTCATTCTGATTTTGTTTTTCTTTGAAGACCATCTAAAATCATATATGTATTTAAAAAGCGTATCGTATTATTTTTCATGTTTTTATTGTGGCTTTGAATTTGATGCTGCACTGTGAATGGCCTTTATCTACATATATTCTGACTTTTTCATATTATACATACCAACAAATTTTTAAAGCCTTGAATTCTTATGTCCTGACCAAAAGCAATGCACTGAATTTAATTCAGCAGTGGGGGCTTTGAGAGGCATGGGTTACTCGTTATATTACGTCTTTCAACCTCCTCTGGGGTGGTTATCTCGATGAGGTATGGGGAAGAAAGTTTAGTTGTCTTTTTCTCTGAGTTGATCTGTTACCATTTAGCCTGTGTATGATAAGTATTATGAGTAAGGAGTGGAATACATTTATGTTACTAAGTCGAGTTTTTCTCTTTTTGTATGTTATGCTCCTTTTCAGATTTATATGGCTGGCTTTGTCCTGCCTGTTCTTTCATTTTCCCGCAAGAAAAACCAAAAAGCAAGGAAAGTAATCGTAAGTCTTGTTTTACCAACACCCAAACATAGAAGATGTGATAAAAAAAAAAAAAAAAGCAGCTCTCTGAAAACTTGAATCTGATCACTAAGTATCATTTGCATCTCCGCTCCTCAACTTTTTCTGTCTCTACCTTGAGAAACATTGTCTTTTCATATTTCTTTCGATGTATAATGTCACAGCATTCTCTCTCTACCTCCACAATAATATATTATGCGTCAAATGTTATGTATCTTGTGGTAAAATTGGGTAGGGAAGGTGGTGGGGGTGGGGCTGGGGTGAGGGGAGCACTAGTGTTGACATGCGTTTTCTGTTGCTGCAGTCTAGAATGTTACTATGCACTGTGTTATGTCTAACAGGAACCAACTCTCGCTAGAACCTCATGGCATGTGTTCAAAACATCAGACTACCACAAACATCAAATGGCAATTTTTGTTTCTCTTTTCCTTTTTTTTTTTTTTTTTTTTTAGTTTTATCATTAATTTTTTTTTTCTTATTGCTCTCCTTTTTCATTATTCTCAACAATATTGACAATGCAGCAATATTAGATGGCCAGCCTGTTACATGTCAATATTTGATTATATATATATATATATATATATTTTAAATGACTGGATTTTCTTGATGGAAGTGTTTATTCTATGTTCTCTAACAGTGGAAAACCTTTGCCAGATATCTGTCTAAAACCAGGACAAATTTTCCCAATGTTTGGTGGATTAAAAAAAAATAAAATAAAAATGACAGCCCATTTCTCTTCTATCTAAGAAATTAGACATTTTGAATAGATTTGCCAGTGTTAGAGATCACAGATATTTTTCCCTGTATTAAATTTGGCTTTGTCAACCAAAAAAATAAGTCATAATGACTAGAAATCATGATAAGAAATGATTTGTAAATTGATTGAGCAGAAATATGTCATCAATATTGTTTGAAATTTGTGTTGCTATTTAATAGACCTGTTTTCTATGTCCCTGTGACAAATGCTGTCACTTATCCAGCTTTCAACAGAGTGGAAATGTTAATCTGCATAGATTTTTTTCCTGCTTTACAATGGCATTTTGTGAAACTTGTGAAATGCTTCAGATTGGGGTGATTATATTTTGAATTTCAGTAAGAAATGATTAAGTTCAGAGTTATGATTTTGTTATTGAATGATTTTTTTTAGATATCTTCATGTGCTATTGGTAACTCAAATGAATCACAGATTAACAAAGTACATGTATTAGATCATTCACATTATGCATTGCTATATGTATCTAAATGATAAAAACTCCTTAGGGATACTTGGTTATTGGTACATTTTCTGGGCCAGTAGAATAAATCATTTATTTTGAAAACTCCTTTTTTTCTCGTCCATTTTAAAAACTTAGATAAATCTTAAGAATTGTCAAATATATTTTTTTCAAAAAATAAAAAATAAAAAAATTAACAGCAAGGCAAGGTACTGGTCTCAGGCTTTGTACTTATCTTGAATTCTGCCTCTCAATCTTCTTCTGTGATAAATCTCAAGACCCTTAGAGTATATCAAACTACAGTTTTTTCATAGGGAAATGTGTTGTCTGATATGGAATTACCAAGATAATACATATAATAATAAATTCTATAGTTCTTTGAGCTTGTACACTGTACGGGGATGCATGCTATATAAATGCTCTGTGTTAGTATTATTATTATTATTAATAAATGATTTTACTATATCTCAAGCATGGCCAAACAAACATATATTATAAATCAAGATGCATGACTATTTCAAAAGGATTTTAGTTAAATATTTTTTTTAAACCTTGAAATTTTTATGAAGGATAGGAACATTTTGCTTGAAAATATGTCAAACTATTTTACTTTCTTTTTTCAAGGCTTGATTTTTTTTCACAGACATTTTTTATGGTCAACAAGAACACAAAGAAAATATATTTATAGCCTCTCATTTGCTCCTTGAGTTGAAATATTTTATTCTTTGTGGGTTTTTTTTGTTGTTGTTGTTGTTTTAAATCACTATTAGATATCACAATTTTGCACCTTTTAATGCATTCATTTTTTGTTTGCTTTCTATCTAAATCAACACTGTGTAGGATAGATATCTTGTTTTTAGTGACTTGACCACTTTGGGAAATGATATCTGTTGAAACATATCTATTCTTTTTATTTCCACAGCATGGAATGATTCATAAATGTTTGCTGATATTTGGTCATAATTACTAAGTATCTCTGCAGAAAAAACTCATAGTCCTTTTCAAAATTCCATCAATTTATGTAAGAGCGAATTGTATATGACGGTGAATCACTGGTATGATTTTCCAAACATTTCCAGACCTGAAGAGTTATTGTATTCAATTATTCACAGCCACTGGCAGTTTTAATAGCAGAACTGATGAGTCAGATGTGTTTCTTACTTGCTAACTAATATCACTTTTGTTGTTTGCTGAATTTAGAAGGATGTCTATTATATGGTGAAGTTTTGTCTCTTGTGTTATTCTAGGGTGCAGAAAAGAACTGTAACAAAATAAACATGAGGTTCTCATTCACAATTTTTGTAATCTCTTGTTAGTTAGCACTCCTAGAATGCATGGCATAATTTTAAGATACCATTCTAAAAATAAATTACTTCATACATATAGATCTAGATATTTGTAAGATAGCCTTAAAGTTACAGATAAACCTGATGTAAGATTTTATTCTGTTGAGTACCAAAGTAATGTTTTCCTGCATTATACATAAAATGCTTGCTAGTCATATTTCTGCAAAAAAATTCTGCTTTGTTCAAATCATTAATAATGATATTGTAGCCTTGTTTTAGCACCAGCATCTTTTAACCAATTAGAATTTTGTGTCCTAAGACCAGTGAAATTGACACCCAGAGTTCATCAATGTTCTAGATCTGTGTGTTCAAATTGGATGTATATTATGCTGCCGCACTTGATCCTCTTTGTGAGAAGGGCTTAACAAAATGTTTGTTGTTTTGTTTTGCATTTTATTTTGTGGAGATTCAAGGCTTATTGAGCCCATGCCGATGGAGATGTTGAATATAAGTTCATGAGAATTTTCAACAACAAGTATCACTTTTTGAGACAAAATACCTAACAGTAAGACTTCACAAATATGCTAGTAACTACATTGACAGTGAGGAAAATTACTTTTGTCATTCCCTTTTCTTTTTTCTTTTTTTTTTTTGCTTTATACAGCAATAAATCCAAAAACAAAACAAAAACATCAAGGTTTCTTTCAGCCAGCCATCTATTCTGAAATGGATGGTTCCAAATTGCCAGCTTTTCTAAATTATTAGGGTGTTCACATTGAAAGAGCACCATCAGTAGAAAGTTTTTTACATTTACCTTATTTTATTATTTCACTGTCAAACGCAAATAATTTACAAGTGAAAGTTATATGAAGTGGTATATAGAAGTCGACTGTAATAGAAACTTTGCAATTTATATTACAGTTACAGGAGAAAATCAAATTCAGTATGTGAGAAAATCTGTTATGAACTCTTTAATTTCACATTTACTAGATGTTACATAGAGAGTATATTGAATGTAATACTTAGTTTTATCAGTAGCACAAGTTACAATGAGACATTGAGGATACATCTTTGTTTTGAATGCCTGGCTGTTTTCATTATGTACATTTAAATTGTTACATTTACAGATATTTTATGAGCTGAGTCAAGGCATTATAAGGACTAATTCAGGGTTTGAGGGTGATGTCCTTAATCTAGTTTTTAGAAATGTACAGTTTATATTCAAAATCTAGAAGGGATAAATGAAATGTACTCATCTTGCAGATTGAATAGATAAAGCATTACATTGACCACAGTTAAGTTTAGTTAACATTCAGATGGTGTATTCAGAGAAGTCATTCAATTATTAAATGTAAATCAATTCTATCCAAAAACAAAAAAAGTACATTTAAAATTTCATTGACTTTAAATCTTTAAATTTAATCATATTACAATAAATTTAATCACATTACAAGATGTGAATTTTATTTTTTTTTCTTTTTACATTCTATCAGTATCACTGAGAATGTTAGACATTTGAATGGTGGGCATTTTAGAAATTGTTTTCAATATATCCACGTCAGATTGACATGAAAATAGTAAAATGTTCTCTTTTCTGTTTACAGTATGAAAAATGTCCAAGACAGGATCATTTTGAAATTAGAAATGCATTAATGTTTTCAGGTTGTAGAGGAGAGATTGACCTGCATTTCAATGTTGTTAGATCATTAAGAAATAATCTTTAAGTAAGTTCGATTTATCTTATATTGGCATTCCATAAATACAGAATAGCGATAAAATCACATATCTTGGCATCAAGTGATATCTTATTTATACACTGATTTTGACAGTTAACCTAACTTTACCTTGTTCAATGAACTGAAGGGAATTCAGTCTCTTTTCTATCACTGTCTTTGTGATGTAGATACATGTAATTGTATTGAAGTATCAGTGAACACACAAAGTGGAAATAGGGTGTATATTATGTAATATAATACTACATTCAAAAGGATGATTTCTGTCTGTTAAGTTCTATATTATTGTTTTTTAAGTGAAATTCATGCCTTTTAGTGGAAGGTGAAAATCATATAATGCCATAGACAGTGAACTTAGAGTGGAGAAATGAATAAAGATCAGAGTGGTTGTTGTTTTACTTAACAAAAAGTTTAGCATTTTAATGTGAACAGTGATGAGACATGGCAAGATATCCAGATTTAATGATTTCAGACGACAGATATTTCCCTTCAAGAGTGTGAGAAATATTCATCTGTGTTTTAAATGTTTTAGGGCAGATTATTTCCCACAAAAGTAGAAAGTTGTCTGATATGCCACAAAACTTTGTTAATTTAACAATTGATCACTGTTGAACGAGAACACTGAAATGAGAAGACACTGCTTTTTTTTTATAAACAATGTTTTCACAGCATATTCAATACAGGCAGATAAATTTTGAATGTTTTAGTGCGTTGAACCAGCACAGGCTACAGTGACTGAAATTTGTTCATCAGTGTGAAACACCCTAAACCAGAGATTTACTGGATTGTTTATTTTAGTCACAAGCAGTAATCAACTCTGAGACTGTTTGAGCCACAGCTACATTTTTTGGTCAACAAAAAAACAAAATCTGGACAATACATTTTGGAGTTGTCAGTGACTGATAAAGCTCACGAAATTTAACTCAAAAAAAAAAAAAAGAGAAAAAAAGAAAAGAATAAGATGAATGAATGTATATTATGGGTGTTTGCAGTGAACGTAGTCCTTCAGTTGACTACATCTCTGAGAAAAAATTTAATGTGTATTTGGGTGGTTGAGGCGGCGAGAGATGATAATTCCAATCATTTTCTCTAATTAACTTTCAGCCAATGTTTGGTTACCACTACCAGATGATTTAGGATAATCAAAGAAAAAGTTATATGGTGATAATGGCTTCTTAATATTGAGTCAAAATGGTAAACAATACAACTTCACATACAGAGACTAAAACTAGAAAACCAAAAGTTAAAACCACAAAATGAAAGTTGTTGTATGATTGAAATGACACAGAAGACTCATTGCATATGTATGATCACATGTTTCTTGATTATCATTTGCCTGAAGATTTTTACCAGCAGGGTTTGATAGTAGTAGGAACTGCCATAACATAACATAATTTTATGTTGTTGATGAATTTTGATCAGCTAAGATTTACTTTTCTTCCAGATTATAATATCAATGTTATATGAGCTTGAACCTTTTTGTGCCTGGAAGCCATTTACATATCATTGTGACTTTGCTGGGTGAAATCTTTTGACATTTACTTCATACATTTTTCATTGTTGCACATATGAGCAAGAATACGTGAGACGTCTTGATAAAAAGTTTTATTTTATACTGTCTTGTTATGTGGGAAAGAGATACAATATCATTATGCATTGTCAGTCACTGTGCCGCTGATCACGAGAATATTTTATTGGCACTAGGGTTAATTAAATAAAATGTTGGTAAAGGGCATGGAAAGACCCAGAAAAACATCAAATTATAAAAATATACAACTAAAAGACATGGGATCATTTGTTGGATACAGTGTATCAGCCAACAATAATTATTTTGCTTAAGGAGGTTTAAAATGCAATAATCATGGTGTCAGCAGGTTTAAAAAAAATCAGTTCAAGATACTTCACATTTCAGTTGTCTTCCGTTCCTTATATGTAAGAACACTTTTTTTATTATTCAAGGCTACGCAAAGGACCATGGTTTTTTTTTAATTTGACACTGCATCTTTTATATTTTATATGTTCTATAAAAAAATATACATTTATGTAGCTTCCTTAAATTTCCACGGAGCTTATTACACGATCATCATTTTGTTATATAATACCATTCAACGCCATGTTCATCTCAGTGTCATTTCCTTACATTGAGAATTAGAATTCTTCATCCCTAAACATTTCAATTATGATGTAGTCATTATATGAAATACAGTCATTTTAATGTCCTCATTATTATTTGACATTTTTTCACTTGTTTTAACTGCTGTATACTGTATACAATACTATTTCAAGACACCAAGTAAGTGAGGTGGCAATACAGAGTTCAACACAGAAAAATCCTTTCCCTGCTTAGTTCCAGTTTTGTCTCAAATGCTGCGAGTGACTCGGGAGTTTAAAAGAGTATGCTTTTGACGATGTGGCTAATTGTCCCATCGTATTATGTACCAAGAATATGTTTTACTGAATAAAACACGATAATAAGTCTTTGTTCGTGTTGCCTTTTGTTTCTTTCTATTCTCTGTTTTAAAAAATTAATCAAAACTTAAAGAGAACGTTAATATATTTCTGGTTTATTCAGGATATTTTTTTTCTAATAGAACTGAATAAATCAATTCAAAGAATACACTGTTGTAAAATAAAATAAGCCCTTAAAGAAATTTCCAAATAACAGTCTAATTCCAAATACACAATTTAAATGAGCCATTTTTTTTCAGCCAGCTAGGTTGCTTCCCTTTACGAAGCACAAGTGGTGTGGGACACGCATTACAAAGAAGGACAAAATCACTTTTTCTCTTGCCGTTGGAAACAGGTGAAACAAAAATTTATTAAAAAGTTATCACGATTTAAAAAAAAAAAATTACATTTTCATCATATGGGAAATTTTTCAGAATTATCTGTTACTTATATTTCACATAACAAGCGAAAAAGTCCCCCGAACCTGGTTTTTTTTTTTTTTT
>JBCEWB010044170.1:0-14486 GCA_039654565.1 Peronia peronii | reverse complement strand
CCCTTTCTCTATGATGTGACCTCGATGTTGACACTTTGTGTGTATGTGTGTGTGTGTGTGTGGTGTGTGTGTGTGTGTGTGTGTGTGTGTGTTTTAATTCAAGAAATATTTACTCTCTTGGTTGTACTTGAAGAGAAGAATATTCATGCTTGAAGACAGATGTTCATTACTACTATGATAAGATTGTTGACAATTGATGTCTATGTAGGCATAGAAGAGAGATAAAAATACATCACTTGTGTTTTTTTTTTGGCAATTTCTGTTTGCCCACCAGGTGATAAGGGACAGGGCAGGTGTGTTGGAGACCAGCATTGATGAATCTTTGCCCTATGAACCGAACAGGACCCGGGAGGATTCCGACGAAGAAGATGAATCAAATCGTCCTGGTCTTGATGAGCAGATTGAAGCATTGGAGAAGGAGCTGATCAGTCCTGAATTCCAGAAAGATCTGAATCTGTCGCCACAGTCTGTCCAGCCAGCAGCAGCACCTGCAGCTAAGAAATCTGGTGGTGGCAGATCTTGTATTGGGGTGTGTGTGAAGTCTGTCATGGTGTCGGCAGTTGTCATGTTACTGCTTTCTGTCATCATTTTTTACATTGTGTTCTTCAGTCCTATTAAGCATCCATTCATTGATCAGATGAGGAAGCATCTGGAGTTCCTGGAACCTGTCAGTGACTATGTCGGACAGAAAGCTAACCAGGTGGTGGGGTATTTTAAGAAATAAGATGCACAGCAAGGGGGAAGCACTCATGAATAAAATTCCAGCGTAGCCAAGGGTTGTTACATCATTTTCTGTGTGACAGCAAACAGGGTGAAATAGACTGAACAAGAAGCATATCCAAATAGTCTTCAACCCCCATCATGTTGTGATCCTAACATTCTATGTCTTGAAGGCACTTTTTCCCCCCATTAGAAAAGCTTGTTACATTCGTTTATTCATTTTAATTATGTCTAATTTATTCTCGTAGAGTTTTGATGATAAAAAAATTACAAAGCTTGTATATGACTAAATTCTTTTCTTATTAGCTGCTATTTCCAGAAATGGGCCAACCATCTGTCTCGGGTGGAGTTTTACCTAATAAATATAGAAAAGTTTTAACCCTCTTGATAAAAACCATTGCTGTAGTTTTTTTTTGTCCTCATATACAATTTCAGATTGACACAATTTGAAATTTACTTCGACTTGGGTGTGTAATGGGGCAGCAGACCCATACTGAAATCCATGTTTTTGAAGTGTATGATCTTAGTCAAGTCCTGGGAATAGAATTTGTGTTCAGTCTATGTTGAAACATCTGTTCATAGCCATGTAATTGACCCTTTCCATTTGGCATATTTTTTTATTATATAAATTTTTTATTGATAGAAACAAATAAGGTGACTGTATTTGCCTTGCGCCCAGGGCAAACGAGTCAGAAGTTGCGCCGGGTGATTTGGAGTTGCAATTGTTTTTTACCGTTTTTTTTTTACTATTTTCCAACTATGATACCAAAATTTTTCTTTTTTTCAGGTTAAAAAAGGTTAAATTATCATTTTGTGAAAACAAAAAAATTTTTAGTATCATAGTCGGAAAGTAGTTAAAAATGGCCATAGATCTTTATTGCATGGCACAACTTCCGACTCATTTGCCCTGGTTGCAAGACATTTGTCTTTTTGGCATGCATCCAAATCCACATATTTTTTTTTTTTTTCATACATGATCTTTATATAAGTCTGATAATACATATGCTATCATATAGACATTCAAGATTTTGAACTGACATTTATTCACTTCTTTTTTTGTATGTTTTTTTAAATCTCGAGTGATTTTTATTATTAGTATTTTTTTTTTATTTATTAGGAGTAGACAATTGCAATTGTCCATAGAAATGTATTATTCTGTGTAGTCCAATTTCTGTGGTACACAGGGTAACAAAAGAAAAAAAACAAAACGATTTTGCATAGCCAGCTCAAAGTCCCTGTAAAATATCCTTGCTTGGAGTATGTTTAAAAGAATGTATCAGAAAAGGGGGAAAGAAAAAGAAAAAAAAGAAAAAAAAAAAATTATTCCCCCCCCCCCCCCCCCATTTTTATTGAAAAGGGCATGAACAATGATTTTTAAGATTTTGATTTTAATGGCAAACTTCCACTTTGTCCTTTTTGGGCAAGGGTTTTTTTTTGTTTTGTTTTGTTTTTTTTATTCAAATGGTGCTGTCATAATAAAGGGCAGCCATTTCCTGATTTTTTATTTTTTTTTAATTTCAAGACTATTTTAATATAATTGTTGTTTACAAATAAATTGTTCGTTTGTCATTTTTGTGTTAACACAGCTGAGAATAATTGCATGGGTTTTACTTTTCGTTAAATTTTAAAATTTCGGAATGGTGTTTTGAAAATGGTTTATGATTTCATGAATTTTTAAACATGTTGGATTAAAATTAGTCTAGGAGTGGAGTATACGACTGAGATACAATATTTTGCAGTTACCATAAGCTATCACAATGACATGCTCATATTTGATAAATCATTTCTAACATAATCATCTGCAGTTTTTGTATTGTGTTTTTTTTTTGTTTTTTGTAGGTGGTATAACATCAGTGAAATTTCTGTTCAGTGAGTGACAAATATAGGAGAAATATGTTTAATGAAATTGCAATCTCTGTACTCATTTCAGATGAAAAATTTATTTCAAAGCTCATCAGATAAGGCTAGCATCTTGGAATGATTTTTTTTTTTCCAAGTGGCACTTTTTTTGGGCAGGCAAGTTATCAAAGTATGAGATCACTAATTTTGCACTATGTAGATATTGTAAGTGCACTGCTTTTATTTTGACTCACTGAGCTGTATAAAAGTGTTTTCATGACACATTTGGCATTTTGAATGCCAGTTAGAATAAAATGATAGATCCCCCTTTTCCCACACTCTGCCAACATGTTATAATGTAAAGCAATAGGCATGGAAATAAAACAAAAACTTCATTTTGACAGATTTTGTTTGGGAGTTTCATATGGTTAAATGATGTCTCATATGATGAAAAATGTTTTCTACTCATTTGTAATGTTGATGTTGTTCGTGGCACTCATACTCACTGTTCTCAGTTCCTGTTCTGCCCTTCGACAGAAATTATTGTGCTTTGTGTAATCTTCATGGGCCATTATTTATGCTCCCATGAGAAAAATTTTGATACTAGGAATATTTTGGTCTTTTATGAAACATCATATACAATTTTATAGCCTGTATTTTGTGACTTCAGAATCTCAGCATTTCTTATGCATTTAGCCCTTTTAGTTACATAGACAATGTACATCTTCAATAATCAGACTCAAGTTTCCCCTCTAGATGCTGCCACTTCGCATTCTCACTACAATACATGTATTTCTAGGCGATACTGCATATCATTCTTGTCTTCAAAAGACAGGGCTTATATATATATAACACATGTTCTGTCATTGCAACTGTACAATAATGATGCACACTGGAGTCATGAAATGCAGCCATCGCTTGATCTTTGTTCACTTGTATTTATGTCACTTATACATTATGCAAATTTTGTTTCAGCGGTTGTGTAAGTGTAAGGACACTCTCTTAGTTCACATTAGTTTGATAGATAGGTTCTAATAAATGTCTGAAAAGACAAATAAAAAAACTCCCGTGAAGAGTCAAGTCACCCGGTTCCAAGAAATGGTGATGAAAATAAGACAATGAAATACAGGTAGATAGTAGATACTGATCAGCAAAGCTAAGTTGATAAGTGCTACAGATCTTGAGAAAACATTTCTGTTTGTTTGTTGTTTTCTTTTCAGATTAGAGCTTTGCAAGTGACTCAAAAGTGTTCTGTGTCAAATTTCACTGGTATTATTACTTTTGTCTCTCAGAAGTGTGACATAATGCAGAATTTGAGATTGACAGCTTGTGCCTATTTCAGATGTTCATCTTTCAGATGTGACTGAGATAAGAAAATGCATCATATCTGTGGAGCAATAAGTTCTAGAAGAGGTATTCTATTATCAGCAATGATATGGATCAAGCAGAAATGTGCGGTTCAAGGAATGGTAGCTTTGGTATTCAAGGGAAGACATGTTTTCTTGAAGACACCAAAGAATGAACAGTTCGGTCATCTGTGGCATATATTACAGGGTCACAGTTTGCTGAAAAATGATCATTATCTTTTGCACCTCCAATGGGAAGTTTGCTTTGTACAGGGGGCAAGTAGCAATTTGTCATTTGGATCTCTAAACTTTTCCAGCACAATAGGGGGTTTTGCTTTGGCTTTGATGTATTTTAAAAAAACTGAAGCACACATACATGTACATACAGTAAAGTGCTCTCTTATTGGAGTTGTAAAATTTAAAAGGTCACATTTTCTCATCCGTTTATTTCAGTGCATGTAGATGTACATTATTTTCAAAATCACTTTCAGTTTCGCCCAGGATGAGATTTTTGTGATTCACTGCATGGTATTCTTCCTTTCAGATTTTAGTCACAGATTGTAGGGTTCTTTCTTGGCATATTTAGTATGATTTAGTCAGTTTGATTGCCATTCCGACAAGCTAGTCTACATATATATGATTCATGTTCATGAGCACTTCTTAAAACACAGAAGATTTGGAAGTTACGGAGAATGTCTCCTTGAAAACCAATCTCACGTGTATGGAGTCATCTGAAAGTTTTATTTAGTTGGAGGAAAAACCATCTCAACTTTCAAACTACTAGAAAAACAGTACACAATAAATTTAGAAAACAGAATTTTGTTTTCTTATTATTGTTTTATAGGGAAGAAGGAAGAGAATAGGAAAACATGACCCCGGCATTGATTATGATAGTAGTGACGATAACACCAAGTGTATGAGGCAGATGAATGTTGTGTCGTTTTCTGTGGGTGTTATTATTTTCATTGCAAATAGAACAAAATATGCGTCAAAATGATGTGTCCAAAGGATTCGTGAACAAGTAGAGCTTTTTCCTTTCTTCAGGACTTTCTGCAAGCTACCGTTTGAATTTAGTTTCTATTCACTTAATTTTGAGTGAATTGATTTTGTCATACACACTCACACAAATTAAGTGTTATTCCATGGAACAGGATTATCCTTTATGTCAAATACATGTATTTTCAAAAAGAGAAATTTCCAGGAGTATGTGTTATTTAATATGTTCGCTCAGTGGGGAATGTGCTTAATGAAATTGAATCTGCCTTTAATGCTAAAGATCATGCCATTTTAGATTAGAGGAGATGATAATGTAATGACATGAAACATAATTATCAACTCCAGTGTATAATTATATATATTTATACTACATATATTACTGTATGTCTGCAGTAGCCACTAAGTCTGTCTGGAGTAGAATTTTCATGTTTTGTTGTTCACAATGTTTGTAATTAAATCTGAGGCTCATTTGAATGAAGGTAAAAAGATTCCTACTCATAGCTTTGCATTATATCATGGGAAGGAAAAGGCCAAAGCAAGAAAACAAAAACAATCTACATGCACTTTGAAAACACGCCAACTTGCAATGCTTATTTACCATACTGTCGTGTTGAAGTTGAACAAAGTCATCTTGTTAACCTGTAGAGATTAGAGCAAGGTAGATTCAGTCCTCTACTCAATCTTTCATTGTGTGTGTAGATGTCCCTGTATGCTGTGACATGCATGATAAATTACATTTCACTTGATCATTTTATTTTTTTTTTAAATTATGAACCAGTTGAAGTCTTTTTTTTTTGTTTTTGTTTTTATATGAACAGGAAAAGAAGATGGTGTGACTGAGTTTCAAACTTATTTGTAAATAACATTGTGTAAACATTCATTTTCATGTTCTCTCTGTAACTTCATGATAAGTGCAATCATTTTGTTGTTGTCATTTTTTGGGGTTTTTTTTTCCTAGAAACAAAATATTCTTTTTTATTGACATACTCTAAAGGATGTGTCCATGTATTCACTGGAATATTTGTAACCACATACTCAAAGATTTCACAGTAATGAATGTTGCATACCTTTGATCATTAGATGTTTTTTTTTGGCAGAATAGGGTATGCTGTAGTCATTAAATTCTTGACCTTTGATATTTGGATATTTTTTTAAATAGATGAAAAAGGTCTTGCTGATGCCATGAGATTGAAAATGTGACAGAAAAGAACTTTATATTCGTGGCTTTGATACAATGAAATAAATTGATGAAGTTCATTCAAACTGCATAATCCCCCCTCCTCTTTAACATGAAATCACTTCTGTGAGGGTGGGAGGACTAGACATCAGTTGGATATGATGTCAAAATAAAATAAAACAACCTCCTCAAAGACTATAGCAGTAGTGCAGTCATAAGGTTTTAGTTGTTCCAACAATTTTTCACTTGTGAAATTTTTTCTACCCTTGTCTCACATGCTTTTTCATGATATCATTTGGCAGCATTCCTATGCTAATTTGCACTCAACACATCTTGATTATCCTTTCCTAAACATTTTGTTAGTGTTTTGCATAATGACGTTCCTGAACAAAGATGCATTCATATTTAAGAAACCCAGCAAAGAAAGTTCCCAAAAACCATGTGTATTTTTTTGTTTCCTGTAGTCTCGCATTACATATATGATTCACTCAAGGTGATTGCAGATAGGAGATCAAAAGACAACAATCGATCATAAATTTTATCCCAAACACATCACTGAGCATAAGAGACAATACATGCAATGTAGACCGTGTATAATGTACATGTCTATTGGCAGAATGTTAAGTTGATATTAACAAAATCACATAAAAACTGTGGAGTATTATAATGATTTTTATATGACAAGCTTTTTCACTTAATACAAGCCACAGCAAAGATGCCCAGAACTCTGCTTTCAATCTATCTGATTAGGGATGCTCAGAGTTATGCTGCTCCTTATTTTATGTGCTCAAAGATGATTTTATTGAAGTTATGCAAAATGAGCAAAGGTGATAAAACATCTGCCATTATTTATGAAAAGCTGAAATTTGTTAACTCAAAGAGCATTTGATCCTGAATTTGAATTTTATTGATACTTATGATGTTTATTCACTTTCAGGACTGGAATACGACAATATTTGTGCATGGATGTACACGTGTCACAAATGGGAAATACTGTGGCACCTAAAAATTTGAAATATAAAATAGACATGGAACTAAATTTATTTGTGATTCAATGTCAGGTTTGGTCACTGAAGGGCTTTCATGATTGCTCTTTGCTCAGGGGACCAAATATTGAAACAGATGTACAGAGCAAGGATATGGTTCAGTGCAAGACCTCTTGTGTGGTTTTTGCCTTTCTTTGTCAGATTTTAAACTGTAGTTTGGCTTTGTGTGTGTGTATTTTTTCTAGTAAATATTATTTCATTACCTTTTTTTTTAAAAAAATAAACATTTGCGCAAGTGAACAATTGAACGGGTGATGAAGCTATAGAGTTCAATAAAATGACATGAAAAAAAGTGCAGATATTGGTTAAGCATGCTTTTAAATGTTTATTTGTGCGTATGGTTGAAAGATAGAGGAATAGTGAAAGTTCTACAGAATTAGTATACTGTTGTGTTGTTGGCTTGACTTTTGAAATGAAACAGCTCTGAAATGTCAGTATATATACTGTAAGTCTCAGTTGAAAGAGAAATTTTGTTTCAGTTTTTTCCCTAAACCCATGCACAGCAGTGTAATACTGGTCAAATCATTCACATCCAATTTTCCTTCAAAGAACCAAATAACCCGCTGATCATACATCCATTAACATTGCAAACTTTTTCATAACACTAAACTATCAATATACAGGTATGTAGTAATTACTAGTATGTTACTACTAGAAGTAGACTTACAGGGATGTCCAACTTTTTGACAGGAAAACAGTGAAAAAAAAAAAAAATTGACTTTCTCCACTAACTGTTGCCATGGCAATGCTGCCATCTTGGATGTTGGCATATCTAAAATGGCTAAATTTGACATCTATCTCCTCTGCCAAATTTCAGGAGAACTTGATGAATATGGTGTTCGACATAATATCTAAAAACTAAAAAATAACATATTTTAGCGCTTCTTATCCAAAAGCAAATTTTCTAGAAATTTTTTAAAATGCTATGTAGTGAAACTTCAAATTTTGCTGAATTTTTTTTTTTTTTCATACTATAAACCTGTTTTTCTCTAAAACTTACAGATTGAAAGGGGCACATATGTCCGTTTTTTGGTCATGTTGTGGAAATGATGTATGCCAAATTTGGTTAGAATCGGTTCAGAAATAAGAAAGGTCTAACCATATGTGTCTTCCGTATCTTTCTCTGTCAAAACCATGGGTGTCTTGATCTTTACTGTGACAGATAAACCAAGGGTGTCTTGATCTTTACTGTGACATATAGTCCACAACTGTGCTCTGAAGCAGCAGAGAAATGAAGGAAAATTTTACTAAATTGCTCAATTGACCCAAAATCACCGTTTTTTGGGAGGGGGGGATTTTCAGGATGCCCCCCCCCCCCTCCCCTTTTTTTTTGTAATTGTCATTTTGTCAACTTTACATATGTATTTTTGGCTAATGAATCAACATTTACCATGCCCACTAAATTTGTTTTTAACTTCAATACAAATTTTGGTGACAATAGCAAAAACAGAAGTCAAGTACAATATTATTTATGTGCATGCACTCTATGCTGATCAGACATCAGTCTGATGACCAAGATCTGACTTAAGTTGGAAGCACTGAGTTCCTCACATTTGACAGCATACGATTAAATAGTCATGTGAAAGTTAACTGAAAAGTCGTCATTAAGGGGGCGAACATCTTGGAGGTGATTTTTTTATTAAAGATATTAATTATTATTATTAGAGGAAAACTGAAAAAAAATTGACTTTTTTATACGGTTGCCATGGCAACGCCACCATATTGGATTTTCGTGTCTCTAAATTGACTGATTTTAAAATTTATCTCCTCCGTCAAATTTCAATGGAAATTGATAAAACTTGGTGAACATATTGTTTGATATAATATCTAAAAAAGTTACATATTTTCAGCCCTCACTATGAAATAAAAAATTTCCTAGAAATTTTTGAAAATTCCATGTAACAAAAAATCAAATTTTGCTGTTTTTCATACTAAAAATCCATTTTTCTCTAAAACGTACCAACCGAATGGGCCGGGCATATACACGTTTTTTAGTCTTGTTATGAAAATGATGTATAGCAAATTTGGTTAGAATCAGTTTCGAAACAAAGAAGTAGATAGCAAAAAACTGTCAAAAAAACGGATTTTGAGAAAAATGCGTTTGAAGTTTTTTTTCATCAAAAAATGAACATGGAGAATTTTTTGTTCGGCTTTCAGTCTCAGAACAGCACTTTCTTTACATACTAGCCCTCTCTCCATGGCTTCTGTGTCTCTTGTTGCCGTTTTTCGGCTTTCTGGGTGTACCTTTTCTCAAATTTTGCTCCCAACCCCCCATCATTATAAGGGCTCCCACAGAGTCACTTCCGGGTTCTTGAGGGCCTATATGTGCCCCCCCATCTTTTGTTGTCCAAACCAAGAGTGTTTTGACCTTTACTATGGCATATAGTCCACAACTGAGCTCTGAAGCATCAGAAAAAAGGAAAATTTCACTATTTATAGGACGTGGAAATTCATTTTAGAACGCTAACACTGATAATCTGCATAATCAGCAGTTTGTTTTGCCTCATAGTGGTCATCCAATGTCCATCCCTGGCACTAGGGCTCATGATATTGCTAGAAGAGGTCATAGTCAAATGTCTTGAGTCTTATGCACTTTCCTATACATGTATATAATCATATAGTGATGATCTACGACTGCATGTCATGTAGTAGCCAGATGGAGCCAAATCCTTGTTGACAATAATAGGCTAGGCCTACCGTTGAATGACCATTGGTCAAACACGTTTTGATACCATTTTTATACACAGAAAAGGCAGGGCTTTTAAGAGAAAACAAAAACCCAAAATCGCATTTTTTCAGCAAAATCATTTCAGTACGCTCTCCCCTCCCCCCCCCCCTTAACTTGATAAATCACTCAATAAAAACAAATCGCAATGGTCACAAAAGATTGATTCAAAATGAATGGGAACTACATGTACATTGTATATCTAGAGCTATTTCTTTTGTTTGAGATAAACTAGATTGCCGTTCATCAGAACTGATGAGAACAGTACCTTGCAAACAGCAACTGCCTTTTTTTATTCCTCCAGTAAAGCATTGCCCACTCATACCCAGTTTCCAATAACTTGTGAAGTTCAGTTAATATGACTGATTTACAGTTTTATATCTCCGTCTAATACAACTCTATAGAGCATGACCAATCCAATGATGAAAATAGTTTGACTCATATAACAACACCGTAGAGACTGGTATGTTGTAGTTCTTATACTTCTTGATCTACTGATGACTTTTCTAGATAATTATTTAGTTTTCACATGTATTATGAATAGTGAGAACACTGATGAAATCATATGCATGAAAACATGATGCATTACATAATTACTGATTGAGTTCCATGGTACATACATGTATGTACATTATATAAAGAGCAAGATCTGCTGTACAAGTTAGTGATACACTTCACAACATACTTGCATGTGGTACAGAATGGTGAAACTCTATGACTTTGTTACAATATTATCATGATGGGACCTGACTTTCTAGTTTAGAATACAGGTATATGGCTACTTTGTCACTATCACTCACTGAAGATTCTAAATACATTTAACTATTACTTCTTCATTTTTCCAAACTACTGAAAATCTCTTGCCAGTACATAAATATTATTCACAATGGATTCACTCTGCATTTACTTATGACATCATCATTTCTGTCCTCTAGTGCAGAGAGATTCTGCAGTTTGATCAAACTAATGATATCAACATGAGAAAAGTTACATTTAAGAAGTTCACACTACAACCAGACCCAACAAAACTGGTTTTCTTTAAAAGCATTGTTTATTTAAAAAACATACATACATACATGTGACTCAGCAAGATTCTCACTGTGGTTCAGTAGGGGCCCGGAAATACAGCAGAGTCAAGGGATCATGAGTGTCTGATCAATTAAGAACAGTGAAGAATGCAATGTTGCCCAGCTCTCTTTTCACCATGACATCATGCCATGCATTCATGTCATTTTGATCATGTTGAAATGTTCATATGCAATAATAATAATAATATACTTGCTGCTCCAAACTGGATTTCAGCAATTTATTTTTAAAATACAGAGAGCATAATAGGCAGACAAGAAGATGCATCAAGCCAATAAAACAAACTGTTAATGATGTAAACCTTTCTCACTTCACAATTTTTTTGCAGCTCACAATATTATTGGCTTTGGCCAAGTGAAATAAAATGACACAGCATGAAATCAATTCACATCTAGCTACAACATAACTTGAACACCCTGCTTTCTATGACTTTACTTTCAAATTCCACAAATTTCCATGACCATTATCAAAATGAAACAAATTCATGGAAATTTTTTGATAGAGTACAATCATCAAGATTAATTTTTCATGGCCTGTAGTCAACAAAAAAGAAACCAAAGCCAATTATCCTCTCTTTTTAATGGCATCAACTCTTTCTATCAACACACAGGAATTCCCACAATGCAGTCAATGAGATATCAGTTAACATCACATACAAAACCTGATAAAGCGGTCATTTTCAAAGAATGACTACCAGTGCATAATATAAATCTATCTGACGCCAAGTACACAAATGGCATTCCTGAATGTGTTGTGGTAGGTAAACTATATATAGAAGCAAGACTGAATAACTGTGCAAGAAGTCAATTTTTGTTCACAACTGTGCTAATGTGCGCCACCAGCCAGTTTGGAGCAGCTAGTCACACGTAATTTTCATCAAGACCACTAAAATATGAAATGCTTTTTCCAGTGGCAAATGACGAGCAACTTAAAAACTAATGTACAAAACAAAAAAAATGATACAATTGCTGGGATTATAATACAAAAGCATATCTGTGCATAAAATCAATAAAGTATTACATAGATTGAAATTTTTCCTGTGTCATGAGTGAATGAAAACAGAAATCACAGCAGAAAATCAATAAAACCTGGGCATGATAGCTGCAGTTGTGATGGTATCATTTCCTGCTTCTGATTCACTACTTTCTGAAAGGAAAATCTTGCACTGAATCTTTCCAAATCACTGTGACAGCACTCAAACTCAAAGAGAACACTGAAAAAGACTCTTTCTCGAATAGTTCAATGGTCAACATATATACACATGCATCTATTAACAAAAGCAGACATGATGAGAAAAGTATGTTGTTATACATTTAATAAAGAAGCGATGAAACAGTAGGTGAAACATGAAATAAAGGAAAACAACAAAGGGACCAGCACCTACGAAAATAAATGATAGACATATGTATTGACAAGATTATAAAACAATAACAAAAGATAACGAAGACACCTACAAAGAAGTAAAAACGTCGCAAATTTTTTGACTTCGAAGGGTGCTGGGTCTGCCTGATCAGCAATGTACTTCATATGTTCCTGATAATGTTAGCTGGCTGCACCACCTGTTGCTCCATCGCTCGAGGCTCCACTAGCTTGCACTTGCTTCTTCTCCTGCTTTTGACGCATGATCTCGGCATCGCTGAGGTACGAGGATGAAAATAAGAATCACCGAATGCAGTGACAAATTTATACTTGAATTGGATAAATAAATATTGACGACGACTCATTTTGATGACTGGTTTGAGACCCAGATTTGGTGTGGCATTGCATAAAGTTTGGCATCTCTAAATCTATGATAATAAAAAAAAAAGAAGTTTTAATTTAGAGTTCATATGGTATATATTAGATGTAACAATGGAATATCTTCCATGCCATGGTTTCGAAGAAGTTTATATGCATGTGATATGCTATAAATAATCCTTCATGCAATACCCATCAGATCCTTTCCCTACTTTCAACCTAAAACAGTTGCCATGGCAAATGCTGTCACCTTGGATTTTGGCATCTCAAAAATGGATCTGTTTGAAATCTATCTCCGCCACCAAATATCCTTGGAAATTGATGAAACTTGATCAACATGTTGCTTGGCATATTATATGAAAAACTATGTATTTTCAGCTCTTTATGTGCAAAAGAAAATGTTCTAGAAATTTTTGAAAATGCATGTATGATGTAGTGAAATTTCCAATTCTGTCATTTTTTTCATAATAAAAACTTATTTTTCTCCTACAAATACAAACAGAATGGGCTGTGCATATGTACATTTTTGGTCCTGTGAAAATGATGTATTGAGAAATTTGGTTAGAATCTGTCCAGAAATAAAATATGAGATAACAAAATATTAACATAAAATCAGGTTTAAAGTTTTTATAAGGGATAAATTGACAAAGGAAATTATTTATTCGACTCTTAGCCTCTAAACAGCTTTTTTTTAATACATTAGGCCTCTCTCCATGACTTTTATGTCTTTTGTTTCCTTTTCCTGGAAGTCTCCAAACAGCATTTTTTTTTCACATATTAGTCCTCTCTCCATGACTTCTAATTCTATGTCTTTTGTTTCCTTTTCCTGGTTTTCTGTCCATATTTTTTCTCAAACTTGGCTCTCTACCCCCTATCATTATCAGGGCTTCCATGTAGTCACTTCCAGGTTCTAGAGGGCCTATATGTGGCCTCCATATTTTTCTCTGCCAAAACCAAGAGTGTCCTGACCTTTACTATGGCAGAGAGTCCACAACTGTGCTCTGCAGCAGCAGAAATAAAAAAAAATAAAAAATTACTATTTATAGGGCATGAAAGTTCATTTTAGAGTACCCGGTGAAAGCTTACACTGATAATCTGCATGATCGCGACTTTCTTTTTTCGCCTTAAAGTGGTCACCCAATGTTCATCCCTGGCATTGGGGCTCAAGATATTGCTAGAAGAGGTCATAATCAAGTGTTCTATGCACTCTTTGTCTCTATCCAGTCAAACAGTGATGATCTATCACTGCATACAGAATTCAGAGGGAGCCAAGTCCTGGTTGAAAGTTGGCCGGGGCATCTCTTGAATGACCATTGGTCAAACACATTGGAATGGATATACAGTCGAGTCCGCTTAAATCGAATTTGCCGGGACCAACCTAATGGGTTGATTTAAGAGAGTTCGTCTTCCTGTTTTAACAAGGGGGAGGGCAATTCTCGAATGACTAATGAGCCACTATTTTAATTATTTTATTACAGGATTAGTTCCCTTTATACAGAACTTGCGCTATGGCTCCCAAAGTGCATTTATCTTAAATTCAAACCCTCTCGTATAATTGGGTTGCTAGCCCTGTAATAAGGCTATGTTGAAAGCAAAAGTAATGTAAAGAAAAGTAGAGGTAGAATGGTGTTAGTTTTAGCCCTGAAAAGAACTGCTGACGAGTAGGTTTTGGCCCTGAAAGGACTGTTATTGATTTTTTTTTGTTTTACAACCTGTATTTTATTGGTTAACATTGAATGTCAATTTTTTAAAAATTTATATAAATAAAGATAAGTGTAAAAGGACAAAACTAACCAGCTTATTGCCCCAATATG
>JBCEWB010044159.1:0-14486 GCA_039654565.1 Peronia peronii | reverse complement strand
AATCTTTGTACTAAAATAAGAAGTTTTGGCCTTGAAGATAAGTTCTTTCATGTTCTGATGCATCCTGGAGTAGAGCTCGCGATGTATTGTTAATTTCGATTTTTTCCATTGTCTGTCTGCCCACCGACGCTGTTGTTTGGCTTGTTTAATTTTGAGTGTGAGCCATGGGGCTGAGGGACAGCAGCTCACCGAGCGACTTATCAATGGGGCATGTGTATCCAGCAGCTGTCTTAGGACAGTGTTGTACTGGTCAGCAGTAGTCTGACTTGCTAGAGTTGGGGGTAATAATGTCTGGATGTCAGCTCCCATGGCACTAATGTCAGTTGCCTTGATATTTCTTGATGTGACTAAATGCCTGGGCTCTTTTGGTTTATGGATATTGAGACTAAACGAAATAAGAAAGTGATCTGAAAGGCATTTGTCAGTGACATCTAATTCTAAGATATACTCTGTCTCAGGGATGATGAGCCAGTCCAATGTGTTGTTGAGTTTGTGTGTTGGCACGTTGATACATTGTTGGAGGCTGTGGTTGTGGAGGATATTTGTCATGGATTTTACGTTTGGATCATTTTTAGAATTGAATGGTAGATTGAAATCTCCAAGTATAACAAGATCATTGTATATAGAGAGGTATAGCTCCAGCAGATTGGAAAATTTGGCTAAAAAAACATACAAGTAGTTAATTTATTTTTTCTGCTTTTACCCCTCCTACGACCTCGCCCTTTATGTGTTACTAAAACTACAGGATATGCTGGGCCCAGTGCATGAATGTGTCCTGTCAATGAGGGTGGTAGTTGACAGCATGATGGTTTATTTAATTTGAGCAAGTCTTCCCTGGAGAACTGTCGCCTGATGGTATTGGATCCATTCAGGAATGCAATTGGACAAGTTACAGCCATAAATTAGCTGTCCACGCCCCCAGGTAAAGTGACCCGGGTCATAGGGTGTATTTTGCACCTTGACTCTTCTTGGTAATAAAGGGTCCCCGGAGTTTTGTGTTACTGACATGTTCACGGTAATAAGATTTCACACTTGTTGTGTAACCGCCATCGTCAGCAGTAACTTGGTAACACTTTTTTAGGTCCGTGAAAATGAGCTAGCAGATAATAAGCGTGGCTTCGCCGCACCCTTACCTGCAAGCCTGGCATGTTGAATTTGAGAAAAAATAACTCAATACCATGGAATTAGTAAAAAGCTCGGCTCTCCGTTGTTCAATTTCCACAATTTTAAAGTTACTGATGCACCACATCGAGGTGAACATCCAAGCCACGAATCACTTGCAACAACAATGAATTACAACAGAAAAAAGCACGTTTTCACAGAGCAGTTGTATCTGCAGCCTGTCAGGCGCTGAACACAACTACCACTACTATTAATGACTTTTATCCACCCCCATGATCAGAATATCTGAGAAAAAGTATGTTCTCAATTTGGATACAAAGCTGAAACTTCTTAAAGAAGTTGACTAAAGGCAAAATACTACTACTATTAGCTTGGAGTTAAGAGGGGGAAGCTCTGCCTGAGTTTTTTGTTTTTGTTGTTGTGTAGGGATATGGGGCATAGACCTAATCCAATAAATACACAACACATGTTTTTACTCCACATGCCAACCAGAGATTGTGGCCCCTGAAAATGGATAATGTCAACCTTGCTTAAAGTCAAGACTTTTTCTCGGTCCCGAGAGGCTGACCTAAAGCAGATTCCACTATATATTCATGTTTAATTTTTATGAATAACAAATGATCCAGAGAAAAACTTACAGCAGCATTACTGAACTGAAGCAGAAGTCCACAAACAAGAGGAAAATGATCAACAAGTTGCTATAGATAAAGATGTCAGTGTACTTGATCATGACCGCCAAAATTAGACACACCACTGTCATGATGAGCATGGTGCTTGCCAGCCAGGCAATGAAGTTAAGACCTTTAATCATGCCCATCACGTGAAGATTCTATAAGGCAAACAAAATAAATCATAAATCATAAACAATTGTACTGAGAACTAACAAATGTCTCTATGCAGATATTGATCATCCATTTCATCTTGAATCATCAATCAAATCAATGATCTAAGACAAAATAAACATATTCATTATTGTTTAAGAGTGAACAATGGTCAGTTCTTTATATCCTATCCATTAAATAACATATTTAATTGAACATTAGGAAAACATTTATTTGGAATATTATGAACATAATTTATAAGTTACTTCCTAATTTCTCAGAATCATGATGTGAGGTAAAACAGTGATTATGTACCATAGGAAGATGTTACATACAGTCAAAACCAAGATTCTCTTGGTTTTAAAAAAAAAAGTCATTACTCAATCATTACAAAATCAATTGAAAAGATTGACCAATACATTGTTATTCATATTAACTACACTTCAACAATCAAAGCTTAAAAACTGCCAGAGCTTTTTTTTTATAAAATGACTTGCCAATATAGTGAAAGCTAGATATCATGAAAGCGTAAAAAGTCCAGCTCAGCTAATAAAATGTATAAAATAATTTCCATATTTCATTGTTTGTTGTATAACTATATCCTAAATAGTGAGAAGGCATTTTTGCAAAATGGTCTGGTTCAAATTTCTTTAAACCTCATTCTTAAGCCTCATTCTTTTAATATTACGTTTAAATATGTACTAAAAGTGATAAGGTTCTGAAGTATGTAACACCTCTCAAACATTGCAAAGCATAATATCTCTAAATTTAGCAGCTGGTGTGATTTTACACTGTATTTGTTGGAAAAAAAAAATTCATTAGCATTTTGAACATACTTATTACATTTTACAAAAGATCCTAACATCTAATGTGAATAGCTGTAAATAGCTGTATATCATTTCCATGCTTATATGACTTACAAAGTGCATACTAATTGCCAATAGATTCTTTCATTCTCAACATTTAATTATTTTTGTTTAAAACATGGGAAAGTCATCATAAAAAAAAATGCACCTGGATTCTCCAAAACTTTGAGGATAAATATTTCAAAAGGATATATCAAATCTATGTATGAGTCAGTCCATGTGTCTGGTAGTCCATGGTGTGAATAACTAAATTCTTCATGGCATCAAGTTTTTTCAACCCATAATGAACCCAATTCAATGGACCCAATTGGCTGAAAGCAGGACAAGGCATTTTCATGTTATGATTATAAAGTTAAGTTATATTACATCTCACCCATCACTTCTTGTTAATTGTAAAGGCCTTTCTTTGCTCATATACTGCTACTGGTATGCAGTAGATTTTTTACTCGCAATGTTACCGCTAATACAGGCAAAGAAAGAAAAAAGTTTACTTTGCTTGTTATGCACTTCACAGGAGTCTATGTCTACCATAATTACTCTGACATAGAAAATGTACAATATTCTGGGTATTTTCTATACTGCAAAGCTTGCTTATGTGATCCATTTTCTTCTAGCTCCACATACTTTAATTTATGTCATAGGCTGAGGAGGTTAAAAGTATGAACACAACATCCAGTATTTAACATTAACTATTTCACTGCTAATAGCAATATGAGGTGTATCCAAAAAGTAGTCTCTCAAATGTGGGAAAACATATGTGGTACATCCATGGTCAGCTCACCACCAACCACCCATTACTTCCCAATGGTCAGTGTTCTGACCTTTAGATTTCACATGCTGATTATTGACATATGATCTAGACATGAGAGTCCAAATCAAGTGTATAATTGGCTCGTTTGTGTAACAATTAGTAACATTGAATAACAGTCAATGCTTCTGATTGTTTGTTGGATAGATATCTGATTGTTTGTTGGATATATAGAGGATGGGTGCCAGTTGCCTTGCGCACAGTAGGCAGGGCTGAATGTGTGTAGGAGGTTAGCATTGGATGGAGTGGGAAAGACTAACTGTATCGCTGATGCCTAGTATAGGACATCAAAATTGGCACAGCAGTGAAGCAATTAATTTGTGGTAAGTGTTATCTTGGGATGCTTCCTTTCTGCCTAAATATGTAACTAAATGCAAGACTAAAGCTCAACATTTCATGATGAAATCACAGTCACTATTTGCCAACAACTTTCTCAGGTCAAAAGTACAAAATAAAGAACTCAAAGTGCATGATTACCTCATCTTGCCCACTCTCTCTGTCACTGACCAGATTATGGGTGGCCACACCTAGGGCAGCCATGAATGTAAAGGTCATCATAACAGGAACAAGATATGCACCAAGCAAGAAAACAAAGCTGAAGAAAAAAGATTTGACACATGAGCTTCTAATTATTAGTTGGATCCTATGTTTGATAAGTATACTACCATGTATTGTAATACAGTTTTGTCTATGTATTGATCAAATATGAAAGCATAGTTTAAAAGAAATGTATAGCTATGAGTCATGATGTGGCAAAAAAATTTAGTGAGTATTCCTCTGAGTCATTATCAGCCCTTAGTATTTAATCCTCTCAGTATAAATGCTTTCACCAGACAAGATGTGTGAAGATGTATAGTTGGCATTTTCTTTTTCAATTATTGCTCAGCTTCCTGTCAATATTGAGATCAGTAAATTATCACTTCAAGACAGAGTAGTGATGTCTTTCTGTTCACATTTGGGAATGGACTGTTGAGTACTCCAAAACTGGTATATTCTCCATATGTAAGATTTCCTGAAGAATTAAACCCAAAAATCATTTGGTCATATCAGGAATGTCATTTTTCATTTGTTCAACAAATAAACAAACTGATAAGCCCCATCCATCTATGACGTATGGTGCCAATACAGTGCAGTGTTGTCAAAATGTTTTCATTTTAACAAAATGATTGAATATTTTTTTAGCCATTGATTTCCTTCTTGCTTAATAGCATTTTCAATAATTTAACATAGTCATAAAGGAAAAAAAATCATCAATTTAAAAGTTTTCTTACTTGTCCATATGATGACATGGGAAGGGCATCTGCCTGATGTTGAAACCTGGTGTTGAATATATTTCATCTTTGTGAAGGTCAATAATGGCATTGTCAATCATGTCTTGCAAGAAAATGAAGCCTCGTAGATAACGCATGTCCTCTACAAAATTATCCTCGCCTGACATCTTCCACAATCTACAATAAAAGCAAAAATTTACAGAAATGTGATTCAAATTAATTTAATGATCCTGTGTGATTTATCAGGGGACACTATATTCTTACCATAGCTGTGAAATGTTTTGAAAATGCTAAGTGTAACCAGATATTACATTATGCCACATATAATGCTCCCATAACATTGATTTTATTTGTGTGCTTAAGAGTCTATTCAGTTCATATTTTGGAATGCTAAGAATGATGTCATCAACAAAGAACTCTACCACGCTATTTCAGTGGTTTTTGATGTCAATTTTAAATAAAATATAATAATAAATGCAAACATTTTTTTGGTTTAAATTTTGTTACTTTTATTGTTTTTTGTTTTGTCTTTTTATTACAGTTTTACTCTGATATTCTCAAGTACTAAGAAATCTATGCTTAAAGCATTACTCTCACAATCAAGTTATGTCTTGCAAAGGTAACAGCACACTGAATTTTCAAACACAGTAATCTTTATCAACATTCACAAATATTTGAGAAAAAGCTACGTATCCTAGACCCACAAAGATTTGTTCAAAATGCTGGTCATCTGATCTGTGTTTGTAAATGTGTGTGTGTGTGTATGTGTGTGTGTGTGTGTGTCTGTCTGTCTGTCTTCATTTGCTGATTAATTAAGAACCACCATCTTTTTTCTGGAGTCCTTACTATTTCTGAGGAATGTAACAAAATAACTTCAAGATGAAGACAGTACATGTAGTCAAACAGAATATGACTGCAACTTTCAAACTAGGGTGCTCACAGTCTGTAACCTATTAGTAAAGTTTATACATCCATCTTTAATATGTTGTAAAGAAGTCTCTTTATCTTTACTTGATGTATACTTACACGACAGCTTTTCTTTGATGTGATAAGTGAAGTACATGTAAAGAAAATTTCAGTCTTAAAAGAAGCTGGTATTACTCACACCCACTTTTTTAAGTACTATTTAATATTAACATCTCATTTCAAAGTCCTTTAGATGATTACTAGAGATTTAATAGTCATGACTTGTAAAACAAATTGTCTCACGGTGATTTGAGTCTATTTGTATCCATGACATTATCCACATCCATTCTAATCTTGTATGCAATGTGTTTTGGTATCGTGACTTCGCCACTTGCTTGTCTCTTTCTGCGACTGCTGGCATTTGAAGGGCTGTCATTTTCTTCAGTATGGAGGAATACAATTCCTGCAATATTCCATATTATATAAAAACTTAAGAAATAACATATAAAATATAAATTACAAATTTATTGAATAATTTGAAAGTTTACATAACAAATTCAGATTACAAATGAAGATTTCTCAATCTGCTTTTCTATTCTTATAATTTTTTCACAGACTTTTTTTTTTTTTTACATTACTTGTGGACAAAACAGAAGAATGCAAATCTTTCATAGGTAAAAATTAACATTTTCATTGACTATGCTCTTCATATTCACATCACTAAATGCTGGACAGTATTATCTCAAAATTGTGTAACTTAATGTTCAATCAGGCTAGCCAATTCAATTCACAACATGATCATATCATTCTTGGGAAAGATCCTCTCTCTACCTACTATGTGTGATACCAAGGAAACCTCTATAACTCTTTTTGAGCAGTAATAAGTTTCACCTTATCCACGGACAAAGAAAGGGATTTTTGTTTATATTATTTTACTCCACTAATCAGTGAGACATGTCTCCATTTAAATAACAGCTATGACATTCATCAATGCACTACCTGTCATTTTTCATATTTTTCATAATGTCCAGAGTAGACAAATGATTATCTTACACTAGTAGTTATGTTTTGTCTCATAACCTGATTACTCTTTGATTTAAACTTCACATAAGCTCCTTTGATGGGAATTCAAATGAATGACTTAGAAAGCTCTCCTGCAGCCATGTCAAAATTGAAGATGGTATTAAGTTTAAATATATCAAAAATTCAAATGACTACTTGCATACCTGCAAAGAATGTCTTATTCTGATGCAGATTAAAAGCTGTTTTCTCTAACTCCGATTCTGAGGCAACAGGCACAAATCTATCAGTGGTAATGCAGGATGTGTAATTGGCGACAACCTCGGCAGCAGCTTGTAAAGCATTCAGCTGATTTCGGTCAAAGTTATTGGCCTGAAGGGCTTCTAGGCCTGAAATCAGTTGTGATGGTTGAATACCAGTTGCTGCCTCAAGTAAACCTTGTATGAAATCATTCTCCAATGCCAGCTGTGAACAGATAATATTTCTCTGATGACATTGACACAATAGCACCATGAATCATAAGAGACAAAAATTGATAACAGGTTATCACTTAAAAGGACAGATCTTCAACCTGATAAGATCCAGAGAACAAATAGTTCTCATATTATCTAGCAAATCTTACTATACAATATGAAATGCCCTTGACAGATGTAGAAAATAATTTGATATTTTTCATTTGCTTGAGGACATCAAGAGTTTTTTTTTTTAAATTGAAACAGCAGTAAAAATCAAATAAAATGATGATTTTATTAAGAAATTTAATAAGATTGACTCTTTCATTGTTAACATAAAAAAGATCACTCAACGACAGTAGCTGAAAACCTCTTTTAGAAATACCATGGAAATACAACTGATAATACTTCACCACTAAAGCTAGAAATATGAATAGGTCTTGAGAGGATATATTTATGTGTTTAATGTCTTGTCAAATTTAACAAATTATTTTTTCTGCATTTGACAAACAAAGCATTAATAATAATCTGGAAAAATAAAAATCACAAACCCTGAGGTCATCTGCTTCAGATGCAGCATCTGCCATTGCCATCAAGTTAGGAGTTTCCTTAGCCCAGATTGTAGAAACATTTTTCACTTCTTCCAACAACTCAAAGAAGCTGTTAGCCTGGCAAAAAATTATAAGTTTATCATAATTTTAGGACAAATATAACACATAATATACAAAAAACATTTTGGTCAAATCTTCAAATCCAAAGACCGTAATTAAACTTCGTATAAATTTATGTACACATATTGAGCAATTTGTACAAACTTATCATTTTACAGCTTCAGTTTCGATAGTAGTAGTGATGTCCCAAAAATGCAGGAATCATCCGCAGATAAAATTACCCCTTAAAGACAGGCTCTAAGGACTATATTTTTTTATATTACATTTTCTGTTTTATTTCCATACAAAAATTGTTCCCTAATGCCACATGGTTCATCTGTGTGGTTACAAAAACATCAGAGTAAAAAAAAAATCAACACAAATCTAAAACTATATTACTGTTAAAACTAGACTATTTACAAATTACCACAATTGAAGATTATACACAAAATATTATGGTTCACCAATGAAAAGTTAAATTATATCATTTGCACCTTCTTAAGGACAGCTCTTGTCACTTCATTGTCTGGGGTATACAAAATTTTGCCTCTCATGATTGGTTTGAGGTAAGACCATAATATGCTCCCAATTTCAGAATGCCTGATGTTTTCATAGACCTCATAACAGAATTCATCTGTGAATGAAAAGAACATCATTTACTTATAAGCATATGAGAAAGAAACTATTTACTTGACACAAGTTCATTCTTCTAACAATAACTAAAGTTGATACTTTTTCTCAAAAATAAGGAATATCTTATTCTAAATGACATTTCAGCATCATGGAAACAACTTTAATTTTCAGTATGTCATTTAAAAAAGATATTGATTCTCTTTTTAAATGTGTGATAATTCAATCATGGAACATAGTGTGTTTCTGACATAAATCATCTCTATTATTTTATTTGAAGCTATGTCTCATTTCTGCCACGATAAGGCAATGCTCTTCTACAAGCTGCATGGATGAAAGAGGAATTAGTAAGAGAAAATATATCAGAATGATTAAGCTTACTTGAGAAGTCTAGTTCTTCATCATAAATACTGGATGCTCCGGATGTAAGGTCATCAGGTGAAGTTAACACTATGCCAGGTGTTAATTCAATCTTGAAGATTTCTGCCACATCTTCACCACAAATGTGGGGAACAAGCTGTTCCATGCCGCTAAGTGCTGTTAAAAGTCAAATTCTGACTTGTTACTATGTCTTAATTATATCAACTTGATTACTAATTTGACATGCAACACAATTGTTTGTAGGCAAGACAATTTAGCTCTCTGGTGGCTTGATAAATAATATATATTAAAAATTAATGAAAGAGGATTGGCAATGGTAATAATTATAATAGTAACAGTTATAAATAAATCTACCATTTTGCAAAACTCTGTGGGCGATGAGAATATGGATATAAATCCTACTTCATAAACAAAAAATACCTGATTATTACTTCATAAATAAAATACCTGATTACTTTTTGGAGCCTTTTCAGTAAACTATTTTGATCCTAAGACAAATTACTTCCCTTTGCCAAGTACAAGATACATACGATAAGCATTATAAAGAACAAAAAAAACAAAAACTTTTTCCCTTGTTATTTGAAACATGGGTAAATGAACAGTCTAAAATTTTTTGTTCTCACTATGATAATTTTTTATAATTAATTTTTTGCTTCACATGTTTCAAGTAATAGAGACATAAGTCTAATTTCCGCTTTATAATGCTTATATACATCTCTTGTACAAAGCAAAGGAAAGTAATTTAACTGACTGGGAAAAAAAAAAAAAACAGCTCATTATTTCTGTTAATAAACTATACAGTCATATTTATGATGTCAGGATGCAAAACTGTCTCAACTTGTTGAAAGAGAAAACACAATTTAAAGAATAAAGAACAACAGTTTTAATTTTGGGAAACAGAATAAATCTATACAGTCCGGTAATGTGGAAAAAGTGACAATTCAATCAAATTTCAAAATGTACACAAGCATGAAGTTAAACAATGGAGAAATCTTGATCTTACTTACCACTGGATGATCCACTATTTATTATGTTCAGAAGGTCAGTTCCATTTGGGCTCTTGTTTATAATGTCTGATGCTTCTCTCAGATTTATCAGACCCCTATCAATTTTGTGAACCATGTCATCAAGCTCAACAGAGGTCATGTTCGTGGATTTCAGGATGGCATCCACACTGTGGGTCACATACTGTCAACATCATATGACAAAAGGTTTGTCAAGATAATAATATTTTTTAATATTTAGGCAGATGGGTTTTTAATTTTCCCGTTGTATCATTCTGGATTTTTCTCTCTCAAAATAATAATGTAGTCTTTGCAACAACAACTTTCTTCTACTCTCTTCATCTCTTGTCATTTTACCCACTGTCTCTCTCTCTGAGACTTCTTTCTCTCTCACTCTATGTTTCCTCTCTCTCTTTCTGTTTGACTTTAAGAGATCATTAAATTTCACGACTTTGCATAATCTGCATTTATTGTCTACCTCATATATTAAGAAAAAGCTACGTTTATCTCTACATTTTTATATTTTGACTTTGAATGGGAAAATTTTAAAAACAGATCTGGTAACAGACCAAGCAACACCTTAACCTACTAGTATGCTTAAATTAAGACATAATATTTAGGATGCATTCTTCCTCTATCTCTCCCCTGGCATTAATTCCCAACTATTTGTGCTAAGAATGTGTTACTGAAAAAGAATTTTCTACCCCAATTTTTCTCATGAAAGTAAAAATGTGCACCTGCAGAAGTTATTGTTTACCTATTTTATGAATGTCAATAAATAACTGAAGCTATCCTCCATAAATGCACAGAAAATTACTGATTATTTACATCCATTTGGATCATCCAAAGAAGCTGTTTGGGACATTTCAGCAAACGACTAAAGAATGTTTTTTATGATCATGATATTTAAATAAAATGGTATTAATTCACACATTACGCTGTTCAGATTTATTGTTTAATTATTGCAGCTTACAATGTAATATACAACAAGGTTACAAAAACTGTTCATATTAACTTTCACAAGTTCAATAATGAAAATGAAGATCCCGTATTTGAAACAAATAGATAATGATTTGCCTAAATTTCCATTCTCATGGTCACTTCAATAAAGCCTTGGTACAATGGACATTGGCCAGATCATCCCATATTTTTTGTGACAGAGCTGCTAGATCACTGGTCATGGGGGAAGTTATCAAAATCAAAACAAATGGATAGCTAATTAATTCCACTGACTGGAGACCTGAATGAACCATAATTTGAAATTTCCTTCCAAGAGTATCTATATTTCGATTTCTCCCTTGAAGTCCGATTTTGTTTGTTCTCTCTTGAAATTTGTCCACAGCACTCAAAAGTCTGCAGATGCATACATTTGTATGATATTTTCATTAGGCTGGAGTAAATGAGAAAATATAAGACAATTCTATCAAGAGCCTACATACATAACACTGGTCAATACAGACTTTGCCTCTGGGCAACCAATATGTTTACTCTATGTTTCCTGGTACACTGATTTCAAATCTGAAAACTGTTTTCTCCTTTCACATCACATTTTTGTTAGTTTTTGGCCATTTTATGTCTGAAAACGGATTTTTATGCAACATTGAATACAAATTTTGTCCAACAAAACCTCAAATATAAAATGAATATACATGTAGAACTTATGCAATAATTAAAATAGACATATGAAATGATGAACTAAACTATTGTAGGCCTGAGAATCATATTCAATGATACAATCAATGTGGTATTTTGCAAGACAATGGGCCTATTGTTTTATTGTTGCCATTTTGTGGTAGAGGGATGTCAGCTCTCTAAGCTCTACTTCACTAATATTGTTTACTATTTGATAAGACAAAGAGCATTGGATTGAGAGGCTGTGTTATCTATATGGAAAATTTACTCCACAAGATCAGTGCATAAAGCTGACAAGTAACGTGAAACTCGCATATGGACATTAGATGTAAAATTGGCAATCAAGACAAATCATGGGCATCTCATGTGAGTTGCATGACTTGTTATTCTGAAATATTGAAGTGGTTTAATGGCCAATAACAGAAAATGCCTTTTGCTGTACCCATGATCTGGCATGAACAAACAGATCATCACACTGCCTGTTTCTTTTGCATTTGAAAATTGCAAGTTTCTCAAAGAAAAACAAGTAAAATATTGGAGGTTGTTTATAGATTCAAGCAAGGCAAGTTTAAAAGCTGTACTGTAACACCATGACAATGTTAAGCCTTATATGCCATTGATGCATGCAGTGGGTTTAAAGGAAACTCACGAATCAATGGACTTTCTTCTTAGAGTGTGCCTGTACGCAAAACATAGCTGGTGTTCACAATGATACATTTGTTTACAATTTTTACATTTGTGGTAATCTCAAAGTAATATATTTTCTTCTTGGACTCCAGATGGGATATACCAAACATATGTGTCTCTTGTGCCTTTGGAATAGTCGTGATGACGCCAGTCATTACATTAGAAAACAATGGCCAGAAAGGAGTGGTAATGTCATCGGCAAGTACAATGTTCAGCATATGCCTCTAGTAAATCTACAGAAAGTGTTTCTGTCCCTGCTTCACATAAAACTGGGATTAATGAAGAACTTTGTCAAAGCTATGAACAGAAATGGAGACCACTGTCAGTATCTCAGGAAGAAATCTGGAGGTAACAGAAGTGAAGCAAAACTGAAAGAAGGTACTTTTGTGGCTCCTGAAATTTGTGATTTACTGGCTGATGACATTTAAAGACAAACTAAATCCACTTGAACATGTGGCCCAGGGGGCCATCCATTAGGTTGTGAAAAATTAAAGGGAAATGACAGAGAATACATCTATTCTGACTTGGTGAATAACCTGCTGAAAACATACTGCCAGTTGGAAGCTTGAATAGCTTTCAAAATGCACTTTCTGCACTCGCATCTTGACTTTTTTCCTTCCATCCCTGAAGATGCCAGTGGTGAGCATGGTGAGAGGTTTCACCAAGATATAAAGGTGATGGAAAATAGACATCGAGCCAAGTTTAACCCAATATGATGGGTGATTACAATTGGTTTCTACAACGCGAAACGGACATTCCACACAAGCGAAAGTGCAAGAGCCTCAAGCAGTTCTCATTTATTCAAAGGATGTTGCTAATTTGTAAATTCTAAAATTGTTATGATAAATAATCTATGGACTCTTTATCAGTTTTTTAGCACTTTGAAATGTCTTAAATAGTGATTAAAATGTATCTGTGATCTACTTTTATTCACAGCAATATTTCTATGTTCTAGATTACTAAGTAAAAATGGGAATCCTGAATATCATGAAATGCTAGCTCAAATCTGCCTTCAGATCTGAAATCAGTTGCCTAAAATTACTTTAAAACACATGATGTTTTCCAAGAGGCAGACAAAAAGTTGAAATTTGTTGACCAGTGTAATCAGCAACTTGAATGTAATTCAAACCTTAGCAATCAAGGAGCCAACATCAAGCTCAGGAGTCAACAGATTTGCAAGATTCTTCAATTGGTCATCATCTAAGCCACATATTGCATCACTGACATCACTGATGGTGGCTTTGGTACTGTTCATAATGATGATTCTTTTCAAAACCTCATCACAAGTGTAAAATTCTAAGTCATCCTGTTCAAGAAACTGAAATGAAGGAAAAATGTAATATGATTTGGCAGCATTGGCCAGTTAACTCATATGTTCTAATATTCAAGAAATTATCATACATTACCATGCACAAATTAAATGACTTTAGATTTACATTTCATCTACATGTTACACTGCATATACAAAATGACATTTTTGTAGAAGATAAACATGTAAGTTGTATGAATTCATATCACTAACATGTGAACGCAACTTAATACTTCAATAAAGTTATATCATAAATTTATTTTTCAATGATTTTTCTGTTGATGCCAGTTCTGCAGTTACAAAATGAGTGCATCTCTTGTCTTATCAATGCTCAAAAAATCCTGGAAATCAGTAATGATTATTGAACCACTTTTGCATGAAATCTGATTCCTATTCTTAGCTCATGGGATTTTGTGGGTTCACATTCATGTGTATCAAAAACAGTGAAAGGGGTAGTGCAACATCATTTTGTTGTATCAAGTTTCTTTTTGTTTTTGCCTCAGATGAAATGTTACGATCATTGTAAACCCATTAACATACAAATTAGAAGCCAATGGCTTCTTAAATTTGAGATTTTAACAATTAAAGAAACAGGATCGTTCGGACCGCTCGGTTTCCCGTAACTGACCGTAGACTGGGCGTGATGTAATCTATTCCCAGAAGGCACACAAACATTATGCTGGAGTGGGCCTATTCAGTATGTTGTCGGTCGCAAGATACATGTAGTCAGGCATTTTTAAGGGCTCCTCGTTGCTCTGTGATATTTCTCACCATGTCACTTGAACTTGGGATTTATTGCCACAGTTTGAAATTATTGCCATAATAAGTATGCGCAGCTCAATGGACACTCCTTCAAAAGGTAAAGGAAACTTTACCTAATAGAACAGTGAGAAATTCTATTCCCAAAGATGAAATCCTCTTGAACAG
>JBCEWB010044148.1:0-14488 GCA_039654565.1 Peronia peronii | reverse complement strand
CCCCCCCCCCCCCCCCCCCCCCCCCCCCCCCCCCCCCCCCCCCCCCCCCCCCCCCCCCCCCCCCCCCCAACAACCAATACGTAATACATCTACTACATTTTAGTTAGTTTGCGTCAGTTATTTGAATCTTATTCTCTCTTTCTTTCTTTTTCTTTTCTTTCTTTCGTTCGTTCTTTCTTTCTTTCTTTCTTCCTTTCTTTCTCTTAATGGAGAACTTCAGGGAAAATCAATTAAATGACATGGTTCAGGTAAGACAAGGTGAAAGAAAACACATGTCGATTGGCAAGGTACAGGAAATGTAATCACGAGGAGGATTTCACCATTGAGATCCGAGGTCGCAGGAAAGCTGTTATCTTTCATTTCAAACGCTTTCAATGCTTTCGTTTGACTTTTCAGCTGCCAGTTTGGGGAAGAAGTTGTTTGGCCGTTATAATGTGAAATAAACATCGAAAAAAAATTGTGTAAAAGATTTGAGGAAGGAGGTGGGAGGAAGAGGGGGATTCACTCCAGTGAATTGAAAGTCATCTTTTTTCCAAAATGCCCGTTTGTTTGGTTCTTTATTCATTACCTGCGCCTACGCATAATCTGCACCCACACATATCGACCCACACACAAGAATGTCCTTACAAAACTAGACAATAACCATTTTGTACATGTCAAACTTCGGACAATTGTGGGTCGAAAGAGAAATTCCGTGAAATGTGCATCGGACCTTATTGTTGTTGCTGCTGCTGTTGTGTTTGAACACTATTAACTATTTCTCGTTTCCATGTTGAATCGTGCTATCTTTGCTGGAAAGTGCACACACAGAGCGCGCGTCAGAGGAGGCAGTTCGACACTGAAAATGGTGAAATGGTGGCAACATACATGCATTATAAACATTGACACGCGTACATATTAGACAAATAGACAGACAGCTGTCAAACCAATATTAAATATTTCATTTGCCTTTCTGGTGAGCGAATTTGATCATTGGTTTCACGCCGACTGATCATTTGGTTTTTGTCAGGCTAGTTAGTATCTTTTTGATGTACGTCATTCACAAGTGACTTAAATACAGTACCATATTATTATGATAGAGCCAACTCTCTACTCCCTCTTTCACCCGCTTTATTCACGCCAGAGAATGACATTTAAAACGTCACTTAGATTTAAAATGTACCCATTGCAACTGCTTCATGATGTTAAAGGACGACTTCCGACCACTAAGCAGAAAAGTGTAGGGAGAAATGTACTTTTGAAAAATCACCAGTGCCAAATACCCCCCCCCCCCCCCCACCCCCACCCCCCGGAAAAAGATGATAATAGTAAACGGTTGGGTAACTGTGTTACTACTAAGTATAGCATAATAATTAGGGTGGGCATTTAGTCATGAGTTAAACGTATGAAAACGGGGTAGACGTGAGGCACTCCGACGTCACTAGCAGCGCAAGCAAGCCTTTACATTGAGATACCCACACCCTCGGTTATAAATAAATAAGGAATTGAAAGGGATCTCGGCTTTAACGTATAACAGATCACGGCCTGTCTGTTGATGGTGTTTACACGGCGGAGGTGTGGTGATCGCTGGGAAAGTGGAGCTGTTACCCCGGGTGTTTTGGTATCAAGACGGGGTTCATCCAGTCCGCCACTGCCACCAGTATAGTCTTCCCCGTGTTACCCGGCGTGTATATTACGTATTCTGGATTCTGTTGGCTTGTTGGCCTTTTTTCTTTTTTGTCTGTGGTTGGATATACGCAGCAGAGTAAGATTCGAAGGGTACAGTTCATCAGCAGAGAAATGGCGGCCGTGAGGATAACTCACCGTGCTGGGAGGAAATACAATAAAGCTAGAGGTGAGACGTAGGCATGTCTACGCATTTCTTAATAGAGCATTAATAGACCTATGTATTTTCTGTATTAATCAAACCATCGTCACCGCTGTCATCAACAAAATGAGGTCGAAATATAACTTTCTGAATTCTGTGTCTTTTCCAAATCAGCAAGAACAATAAATGGTACCATTATCATCGCACATTGGTAAAGAACGCACATAATCTCGTTATCTTGAGTTTTGATCAAAATCTGTCATCGACAACAAGAGCAACAACAACTACAACAACAGTAACAGCAACAGCATCAACTTCAGAATAATAAGAAATCATATATATTCAAGTTTTACATCAGTCGTATCAGCCATATCGTCATCATTATAAGTATGGGCCTTTTTCATTAATTATTAGCGTCGGGCCTGTGAGAATGAAGACGTTATCGGCGCAGTAGCGACAAGAGCAGAACAGAAAACAGGCCCCTTCTATCCACTGCCAAAGCCAGGGCTGGCAGAATTGAGAAAGCTGTTACGGCGCAGAACTTGTTCTTCCCGGAACTGGGATCATCCAGAAGCTGGCAGTTTGTCAGCACAGTGGGGCTTAACCTGAAGGGTCTACCAGGGTGCTTGACAAGATCTTTAGTGCTGTGTACACTTTTGTCATGTTGTACTCATCTTGCTAGTCGGCCTACCATGGTTGGGCTCAGACAAAATACAGTCAACTAACTGAAGACTCGAGAGTCAACACTTATGGAAGATGGACTAAGTAGGATTTGATGAGTGATCTGTAGTGAGAAGTTATTATACTGGTCTTGCTAATACGTCAAAGCCATTTCAGTAACATTGTCAGCCCTTCTGAAGTGATCGAGAAGCGTTGTTTCCAGTGCTGACAGATGTGATGCTGGCACTCCTTATCATTTGCTGGAAAACTGGATTAAAACCTGGTGAGAAGTAACTGTCGTGTATAAGATTGTTGAACTTTTGATCGGCTATTATGGAGGCCCCCGTGACTATGTGATTTGGCGTCTGGTTCATGGTGAAAAAAAAACAAAAAAACGCACGTTGGTGAGGTTGTGTGTTCGACATGTGGGTCCTCTCATTAGGGGATGGGAGGACACGACGATCGAAAACCTGCATTTTTTTCAGTGACTCAGCGGTCCCTGGCTTCTTCTGGATAGGGAAGCCCGACTCTAGCCTTCTCGAATAAGGGCGAATATATTTCGGCGGTCCCATGTGTACATTACGCATCTTAAAGAATTCTTGGCAGTTAAAAATCGATAAAGAGTATGCGGAGTGCCTCTGTCCAGGCAAAATTCCCAAATTCCAAAATTCTGCCCACAAAAACTCACCAAAAAACAAACAAACAAACAAAAAACAGGCAGCCTCTTAAAGCCGAGATAATCCTACTGTCTTACAATTGAAAGGCTTAAGAAAAAAAAAAAATTAAAAATCGGCTATTCAGTTTCGATGTAGACAATAGAGATGCTGACTAGGTAGAGTTCTGGATGTATTTTAATCAACGAGTTGACTTAATGCAATGTAATGAAAAACATGTCAGCAAATGTCAGGGAACGAAACAAACACTAAAGTGAGGTGTGGTGATGTGTACAAAAGAAGATATACCACGCTGATTGTTAGTATTAGCAGTGCAAACGCTTCTCACAACTTGAGTTCCCAGCCAGGCAACAGAACCAAGGTCAGATCACGACCTAGCAAGGCGGTGGCCTAGAAACTGTGACATGTGATCAATGGAAGGTGATCTAGTCTGTATACCAAGCTTTAGACAACGTTTGTTCTATCTGTCACACGTCTGGAAAATAAAAGAAAAAATCGGAATGACACGTGATGGTTTACGTGTTGTGAGATAAAAGTTGATTATGAGTGCGAATGCAAGCGCTTCTTCCAGTGTCTCAGGTAAGCTAACTGGGGTCAGACCACGCTGCTGAAGACGCGGGGACAAGATAACTGGGGCATGATATCTGCGGGCAAGCAGATGTGAGAGTGCAGAGCTTGTAGATGAGCGCTAGACTGGCCGTGAGGCTGACTGAAGGACAGGCAGACAGGCACAGACTGACAGCATTTAGGCAGACTGGAAAGGTGCAGCGGCACTGGGGTTCTCCTCAGGTGAAATGGGTCATCGCGTGAGTGCAGCAGCAGCAACTGCGGTGGCTGGCAGCAGTTTGGTGAGCGCAGGGCTAAGGAATGCAGGTGTTGGAGCCAAGCAGGCAATGATGTCAGCCCTTTCCTTGCACCAACCCCTGTAATATCTTGCCAAATGCCAGAGTCTAGATCGAAGTGCGACTTTTCAGCACGTTTTGTTGTAAATTGTAAGACAAAGGAGTTTTCATCGCTGAGAAAAATTCGTAGATAAAACGTTTGAACGTGACTTTTTTCCCCCCAAGTTCTTTGTTGTAATTCAAAAAGGTTTTCACTGTGAGTTCTGATACAGCTGTGCCTATTCCGCGTTAGTTTGTTGTCAGACAAAGCGAGTTTCTATCGTGAGCAGTAAGTCTGCTGACCCGCTCATGATACTAATCGTATTGAACCAGAAGAAGGCAGGGAACGAATCGGTGTTCAGTAACCTAATGTGACTTTTCAGGGTGTTTACAGCTGTGATGGGCTTTTATTGTGGCCGCAGTGACCCTAGCATCCGAGAAAAACTTTGGAAAATTATGAGATATAGTAATGGGGTGTGAATTTTCTCCGGTTTTGTTCTAAGACAAAGGAGATTTCATCTGTCTGCATTGTGACTTTATGACGAAGACCCAGACAAAATCTTTGGACACGACCAAACATCAGGACCATTAAGAAGTTGTGACATTTTCTCACTTTTTTTGTCAACAAGGAATTTACATTTACATTGTGAATTCATATTTCCCACAAAATCCGAGGGAGAGCACCTGGAATATAGGCAAGCCGGTGTTAGAATTGTGTTGACCAAAACGGCATTTGTATAGTGACTGTTAGTTGTGGTGGAAACCTTGAACTTTTGAATCTGCGGGCCAAGATGCGGCTGCTTTATGAGGCTATTACCGGTGTGTATTACAGCCATATCAATAATTTAATGTGTGTGTGTTTTAATATATGTTGATAATTGTTATCTGCCGGAGGATTTTTTTAAAAAGCATTTTTCATTTTTGGTTTTAAATGGAACGACATTGTATAAAGCTGAATTGGAGAAATAGGGGAGAGAGGAATAGAGATTTGAGTGGCTGGGTGGAACGGAAAGGGATTTTAAAAAACGGGGACGTTGGGGAAGGGGGGAGTGATGGTAATAAAGGGAGTGATGAAAAAAGGAAATTTTGATATATTGAAAGGACAATTTGGACTTGGATATCAGCAGTAGCCAAAGGCTTAGAGAGAATAATAAGAAACTCTTCCTTTAATTCTGTTACACGCTACGAGCTTTAAAATTGCATTGTAAAATAATTTTTGTTGTCCTGACAATTTATTTACATAGTGGGTTTAATCTCAGACCGTTGACTTCGAGAATGGCAATTCCCTGAACCGTTCTTGTAAATTGAATTATGAAATTAGTGGGATATAAGAAATGGCGGTGATACAATATACCTCTAAAGTAGCCATCCAAGAGTAGAAAGTGGAAATAGCTGGTAGCTCATAATATATCGAGACGTCTTGAAAGTGAGACTTCTTGAAAGGCCATCAGAATCTGATCTGAAATCTTTTAAGTTTTCGTCAAGTGAAAATGTGAAATAAAGGGTCAAACTGTCACAATCGGGATAAATATGTTCAAACTCCGATCTGGTAACAGGATAGCATCAAAATTTCTTTAGGTCGAGCGCTGTCAACAAAGCACCCATCAGCGTGGGCTGCCGTGATAAGTCAAATTGAGATTCTAAGCTGCTTAAGGCCACAATTAAAGTGTCCGTCAAAAAGCAAAGAAAATGTAACATTCTTTTGAAAGATAACGGAAATTGAAAGCATGAACTGGGATTAGAAGTGTAGTAGCTGTTTTCATGCAATGCGCTGTAAAATTTGAGTTTTACCTGAAATCGAGGAGTGTTGTGCGACTTTGACAAGAAAGAATCGGCGGGGATGAACTGCTAGGTACGGACGTATGTTGAGAAATAGACGAGAACTGAATGGATGTAGAAATATAAAGGTGGCTGACATAAATTTTATGAATGCCTTCCTTCTAGGATGAAGAACATTTGTTACGATTAGCGTATAATTAGATCCATGCCTTTCAACTTCCTGCGGGTGGTTATCTCGGGGACATTTGTGTATAGGGCAGAATAGATGTTTTCTTGCTCCTACCTTCCTTCGTCCACGAGAGACCTATTTGTTATTCAAGAGTACATTAGAACAGTGGTCTGTGACTGGTCGGCAAACGTTTGATAAATATAGTGTTTGTAGATGCATCATTGCATCATTGGTAAATCTTTAAGAAAAATATTTTATATCTGTGAGTACATTCAAACAAACGTTGTTGTTACCAGTGGTTAGAGTTTTTGATAAAGGAAATATTCATAAGTTCATTACCAATATTTTCGATATTTATCATAGGGATATTTCATAATTATCCATTAGGGCATGATTGTGAAACAAAGGTCCTGCCATTGATTACAAAAGGTTTTTAGAATGTATTGACCTATACCATCTGCTTTCTACAAACTGACACACAATCCATGTAGTTTCTGGGTACACATTGTTACATGGTATTACGTAACTGCATGCCTGACCTTTTCTCTCTCCCCACCGCCATGAAGAAGAATCTGCGTGAACTCACCTAGGCTAGTTATAAATACATGCCCTGATGTCAAGGCAGGTCTCCGAGCAATGCCAGGTCACCGTCGTTCCTGTTACCGGAGTCATGTTTGAATTAATTAGTTAATAAGGGAAAGATTGGGGTGGGGGGAGAGACTATCGGGAGAGATAGGAAGAAACGCCTGGAGCAGTAGATCAGAATGAGAAAGAGAGAGGGAAAAGAAAAAGAGGAGCAGGATGATCTTAAACCGATAGAAAGCCTAATGGTCTTAAGTGTCATAGTCAGTGCTTTTAAGCTGTCGTCAGTGCCAATTTCACGAAATGTGAATAAATGCAATGTCAGTATTCAGGATCAAGTAAGTTTTGTTGTTGTTGTTGTTTTGTTTGTTTGTTTGCTTTTATTTGTTGTTGTTGTTGTTGTTGTTGTTGTTGTTTTTAATCAAAAGAGAAAAACTGAACTCCATACAAAATGAATGAAAGTTTTTTGACAACAAAAGCACTTCTGCCAGGGGACAATTAATTAGTTTTTCAAGTGCTTAAACCAGTTTAGGGGGAAAAAAAAAAGACTTACGGGAATTTATGGGTGTTTGTAGATATCTGAAGAACCCATGTTATAAATTAGTTATAAAATCAGTTCCATACTTAAGCAGCAACAACAACAAAGGCTAAACCAGTTTGTAGCGGTAACAAGACAGGTAAAAGGGTAATGTTTCCGTGCTTCCTCGACACCCCCCCCCCCCCCTCTCCAACCTCCTGCCCCCACATGACTGTGGCGTAGAGATGCTGAAATTGAGATCTGCCAAGCCTCTCTGATCAAGCCCAACGAGCGGCCACTCCTGTTTAATGCTGGCTTTGGTTGCCAAGATTGTGCGGTATACCTGTGCTTAGAAAATGATCAGGGCCTTTGGGAACTACTTCTATCCATACACTTCTTTAAATAGGGAGATCCTATAATTGGCTGTGAAAACCTGGAATGGAATGGTACAATTAAATACTTCATCTGATCATAAGATATTAGAGTGTTAGATAGTTTCACCTTATCATCCACATTAGAATACTTGATATTGCTTTATACTACCTTATAGATTAATGTTGTCCTGATATTTGAATTACTGGTACATAGTAATTTAGCTCTTTGCATGGAAACCAGTCATGTTATTCCTTCATGTTCAACAATATTATAGTAATAACTATTACCATCATTATCATAGAGCTCATAGAGTGCTCTACTGCATGTCACAAGCAGTCAGAATTATGCCAAGCCTGCTTTCTGCAGCTGCTGTTCTTATTATTTGTTTTATGAATTCACTACTTCAATGTTCATTGTTTAGTACGTAGCAGTCCATTCAAATTCTGTCTTTTCCTGACTTTCTGGGATGTTCTAGTGTCCATAATGCGGATGAAGTAACCATAATACCCCTTTGCAGTAACCATAATCCCCCATTGCATGGCTTCATCTGATGATTTCAATTTTTAAAATTTATTTTTCAATCTCACTTTCCGTCAGTTATATTGAATATGAATAAATTTGTGTGAATAATATATAATGCAAACTTGAGTGAGCAAGTTAAGTGTGGAATGTATAGATTGGCCATGACAGAGATAAAACAACAGAGTATAAATATAATGAAACATTTGTTAGGACACAGTGTAAAGTGCAAACAGAATGAATGTTTGTTATGGGATCATTCCAAATAATCACATTTTTAAAATTTTTCCGACAAAACCATGATTGTGTAGATCGCAGTTTTCCTATTAAACCTGGAAAATGAGTTGCACTGTTCAGGGATATTCTTGGCTTTGCAGTGTAATGCCTTTGGACTCTGTTCTAGCAAGATTTATCTTGATTAGAATTTGCCTAGAACAACTAGGCCTATTTGGATAGTTTGAACTGATTCCTGTGTGTACCGCAAACATGTGTGGGAATACTTTAAGGCATAGATGAGCCACAGAGAGATTCTAATTACGTATAGGGATACAAAATAATGTATGTGGAAGAAAAATTCAAGTTGTGAGAGCCTGCAGGGTAATTGAGAAAGTTAGAAACTAATATTTACTCCAGTTATGTTTATGAGTTTGTTGTTGTTGTTTTTAGCATATCTTGAACACAGAACTACGTCTGATTTATGATCTTATTTATATAAAAGATTTCCCACTAGAACCCAATCACACTTTCAGAACAGGCTGGAAAATTTGAACATCCTTTTTTTTAAAAATTATTTTGAGTAATTGGATATTAATCTTTCTGTAGTCGTGGTCATGTTTGTCAACAAGGAATGAAGTTTGTAGCATAAATACAATTATTTTGAGAGAAATATTTATAAACAGATGTCTTTAAGATTCTATGAGTTATAGGTTGAACGTGGTAGTTTTGCAAACTTGGCTAGATCTTATCACTGCAAGAATCCATTTGTCATTTTGGATATACACCTGAACCCTACAAGTGGCATCGGGATGGATTTGCTCAAGAACATCCAGATTTCTCTAGGCATATAGATTTGCTTTCTGACTGACATGTAATTCAGTAGCAAGCTGTCCATCTCATATTTTTATTCAGGCCTAATCAGTCATTACCTGAACACCCATAAATGTTATTACAGAAATATAGCAGCACTGCTAAGGTTTCTCTCGATAAGTCCATGGCCAAATGCCAGCGAAGATTCAGGTTCATATCTGCCTGCAGTATTTACTGTTCACAGCCAATTTATGTTCTCTGTTACATCATTGACATCAATAAACACTCAGTGCAAGCTAGATTGATATATCTACAGTGTTTATTGTGTTGTACAAACAGAGTCTCCTTTAGGTGCCGTTGTCTCCCTGCAACATCCCCTCCTTCCCCTCACTGTTCCTCCAGTCAGATACTAGATGAGTATATATTTCTGAGTGTGTTGCATTTGTATAAATCTCATTGTTATTTGTGCCATATAATTCTTTGCCTGCCTGTCATGTTCAGAACAATAATAACATTCAACAGTGAGTCCAGTGCCTGAACTACTACCACCTTTATATTTATGTGATAAAATGGATACAAGTAAAGTGATCCTGGGTTTGCTCAGCCTTGTCCTTGTCAGATCTAAGCAAACTGATCAAAAATGAAACCTACTCCTTTGTTGATTCTTTCTTTGCTATATATTTATTGTTTTTATTATATTTATTTATTTGTTTGTTTATTTATTTATTTAGTCATTTATATATTTTGATTTGTCCATACATGTCTGTACTTTGAACCCTCCACCCCCTACCCACCCCCTGTTCTCTTCGACACACCATGTTTGTCACATCTTTTTCTTTATCACGGGTCCATGCTCTTCCCTGTCTTTCCTCCTTTGTTTCACCTCCCTGTACTCCTCTTTATCTCTTTCTTCCCGGCTTAACCTTCACAGTGCCAGCAGAAACCATTGCTGGCATACCAGGCTTTCCAATACCATATTTTTTCATATTGTGTGTACTTCGTATTGAGAGAAAGTCCAATCAAAGTATAAGATAGATCAGTTATTTGTCCCTGTAAAGGAAATTCCATTCACAGTTAATGAAAACATACTCAGTGTATAATACTGTAAGATACATTCACACTTACATGTGGACAAAAATATTGCAAATGTCCTCAGAAATAAGGCAGTCTCAAGAAACGTTGCCTCGGCTTGATAGGCTAACCACTGATGGCAGAAATGAGTCTCTGTAATTTCAGGATTAGTTCTTACATGCAGTGAATGCCCAGTTCTTTAGAATATTTTAGTTGATTTTTAAGTGGGTGCATAGAGTCTTTCCGAATCATATTGAACTTTCATACACAGGTCTCTTAGTACAGGCATCAAATGTTCCCATGTTTTGCGCAGATGGGTTGTAGGGTTAAGAAGAGAGAGAGGGACATGGGTAAAGAGGAAGAGATAGAACGTGGGCTGACAAGTGAAATTAAAGACATAATGTGAGCAGACAACATTGTGATGATATAAGATGGACTTTGAAATCAATTCAGGTCTTTGTGATAGTCCATACATGGGCACTAGTCAAACTCTGCCCTTATTGCATTTGTTGTATATGACATATACATGTAGATATATTGTGAAGGGCATCAATGTATGTACTCATCTTGGAAAATCACAGAGACTAACCAAGAATTATGCTCAGTAAATTGTGTCAGAGATGTCAGCACCATAGTTATATATCAAATAGTTGTCAGTTTTCCACACACTTATCTTGGAATAGGCATACATATTCATCACCAACCATAAGACGAGAAATGTCAACAGTGTTGTATGCATCACTGCCGGGTTATCAACAGAAACAAGGAACTTCTATTATTATTTATAATATATGAGGTAACCATAAAGTTAATCAGCCCTTGTTTGTAGTAACGAAATACATGTACTTGTATGATGGTTTTACAAGTTATGGAGATCTGGTCATTGTTTCAAAGCAAGCATAATGATAGTCTCAATTTGTCCAGATAATTTTTCCCAGGAACAGTTCTGTCAAAGAATTTTTTTATGAAAAAAGCTGTTTATAGTATGCCTATTTCACAGAGTTGTTTTCAGTCTAACTGTAAAGTATTTTTACAGACACCTTGAACATCATAGCCTGATCTGTTCATGGACAGAGGGAAGAGCTGATTTTGTTTTATATAATATCACTGCTTGGTTGATCCACAGAAACTCTGAAGGAGAGTGAGGATGAGAGGTTGGCAGAGGCAGAGCCAGACAAGCAGCAGCAAGGGGAGGATGCAGGCTCTCTGGCCAGTAAAGAACCCGTGGGTCAAAAAGGACAGCCAGAGAGAAATGTAACCATCCAGATCTCTACCAACAGTCTGGCCCAAACCACCAGCACCATGCCTGGCATCACGGGAGCACCGGGCGATGGAGTGGTGGCCATCCGATCTCCCACCAATCCCTCACAGTGGATGGCGCTGCCCCCAACCAGCAGTCCAGCCACCACCACGGTTACCACAGGCATTGAAACTGTGTCTCCTGGAGTAACCAGCACAGGTAAGACCTTGATAAACTTTCAGTCTGTTGGACAGACCCATATCAGTTGTATTGACACCGGTCACTTTGATAGACTTGGGCAGAACCTTCTGATGGATAAAGCGTGCTCCTACAGCTGATATTCCTGTCGGGTATTTTCTTCATTCGATAAAGTCTGCTGGATAATTCTCCTAGTATAGTGATAGATTCTTGTTCCATTACCCCTAGTCTTGCATATCATGTATACATACAACAGGTGAAACCCTCTTGCTCGTGTCCGTCACGTATTTATACAAATTGGTCTTTCTGTGCTATGCCTGTGACATCATTGCAATATTTTTCATCTTGTGGACAAAAATTAGGGTCTATCAGACCTAATTTTGTTGAAACGTCACATGATAGGTATAGCTGCAAGAACAAGATCTTTCATTAGTTGACAATTTCTTTTTTTCCTAGAGTAAGAGTGTGAGAAAGTCTTTAGTTAGAGCCGAATCTCAGCAATACATAATGGACAGACAGAAGAACAGAAATCAAAAGTCACATGGCCCTTTCAGATCTTCTCAGTGAAGCAGGAGGGAAATATCAGTCTCTTTGTTCTACTGTTCCTTACTGAATGATTACTAGAACCTTCTGGCCATTTGGCCCACTCAGCGTACTTTGTACTGACCGGCAATCAAGCTATCGAGAGCAGAAGTGATCTATAACTTATATAAGTGGAAGCTAAAACAGTCTATGTATCTGTTGGTTTACCTATCAGATAGCGCCCTTGTGCTCTCATGACATCTCTGTATTAGACTACTTGTTCATGTTTCTTTGTAGTCGCTGGGAGCCAGATGCTGGCCCATCTGGTCTAAGATGAATGGTCTAACTCCATGTGTCAGGGAAGTAATATCCTATAGCATACACTGAGATACTATAGTATGAACGTAGATACAACTTTTTTATCAAAATGGTTTGATACAAGGAGCTATGTAGGAATGGTCTGTTTGTCGGGGGGGACAAACTTCACATCCCTATGTAATTGATGTGTTGTTGTGAGTTCAACCCTCTTACCAGTGAGTGTTTCACATGTTATATCTGAAGAAGAGGAGGGACATGAGGAAGCACGTGGTCAGTCAGGGTTACGATAGAGACTAGCTTTTTTTCTTATGATTGTGGGTGGAGTCAGCTGACTAGAACAAAATTGCCTTAAGCTATGTACTAGTGCCGGCCATCCAGATTGACAAGCTGTTTGCCGCGGTGGAACCTTGCGCCTTCTGGCTTGGTTGCAGCTCTAGAATTAAGAAACATGTTGTGTTTGTTATTTATTTTTTATCCAGTTACCTGTGGTTGATTGGCACTTTATACAGATTTTGCAGTTTTTCTAAGGTGCAGATTTGGCGCTGGGAAAAAACAGTTCATGGCAGTCGGTCAGTCGGCATCAGTTTGTCTCAAGAGAGTGCTAAGATTGGGGGTGGCATCTTATAGAGTGGCTGCAGAGCCTCACCCCAGAGTGGCAGTCTCGCAAACAGTTGTTGCAAGCAAAAGGGGTTGACACTGCTACAGAGGCTGCCCTTACTTTTCTACTTGTCCTTTTGTCAGTGAGCTGGTCGTTTCTGGTGGTGTCTGCCCTCTTCACTCCCTCACTGACAGTGGCTCTCCAGAACCGGCTGTCGGCAGAGCATTCCCAAGTGTTGGAGTCAGTGTCAGCTGCCTTCGTGTCCCACTTGCAGACGTCCTTGAACTGGAGCTGCAGTCTTCCTGAGGGGTGAGAATCCTCGCGCTGCTCCCCATACAGCATATCCTTTGGGATGCACCCGTTGTCCATGCAGCATAGATGGCCTAGCCACTTGAGGCGTTTCCGGCTAAGGAATGCAAACAGGCTTGGGATGCTGGCGTGCTGGAGGACCTCTGTATTTGTCACCTTATCTTGCCACTTGATCTGAAGGGGGCATCTGAGATAGCGTAGGTGGAAGCTGTTGAGCCACCTCTCCTGGCCGGCATATGTGGTCCAGGACCCACTCCGGTACAGCAAAGTGCTGAGCATGCTGACCTAGTAGACGTGTAGCTTTGTGTTCACTGTTAGCTGGCTGTTGCTCCAAACATGCTTATTCAGCTTGGACATGACTGCAGCGGCTTTCCCAATCCTGCTGGACATCTCTGTGTCCAGGGAGAGAGAGCTGGCAACGGTGGACCCCAGGTACATGAAAGTTTCCACAACCTCAAGATGTGTGTTGTCGATGGTGATGTCCGGCGCTGTGTCTGTGTCCTGGACTAGAATGTTTGTCTTCTTTAGGCTGATGGTCAGCCCGAATTCCATACAGGCATGGGGTAGTCGACTGACTAGCTCCGGTAGACCAGCCTCGGTGTGAGACGTCAGCGTCGCATCATCTGCGAACAGCATCTCTCAGATGAGGACCTCCCTAACCTTTATCCTGGCCGCAATTGGGTGATGTTAAACAGCTTCCCATCCGCTCTGGTGTGGATGAATATGCCTTCCTCGCAGTCGGCAAAAGCATCCTGAAGGAGCATCGAGAAGAAGATCCCAAACAGCATCGGCGAAAGGACACAGCCTTGCTTCACGCCGCTTCTCACAGGGAAAGTCTCGATATGCCATCGTTGAAACAGACTGTGGTGCATGTCCTTCACTGCGTCGGATTTCGGCTCGAATCGGGACTTCTAGTTCAGGCAATAAATTCCCCCACCAGCGTGCCTGACGCGGGGTTAATGGAGGTCAGGAGTCAGGCTTACGCGGTAGTGTTTCTAGGTCACGTTGCCCTTATTTATAGATTTTAATCCTTTATATCTGTTGTCTTTCAATTACCAGCGCTCATCTGCCCGTTCTATATTCAAGAATCATTTCTTGGTTACAATTCTGTGAAAACGCGATGTTCTTGTGACTATTAGTTTATAAGTTATGTTTATTTGAAAACCTCATGTAAATTTAACAAATTTGAACTATAATTTCCTAAATATTATCCTCAATTACACAAAAGTGGCAGCTTATACTT
>JBCEWB010044126.1:0-14490 GCA_039654565.1 Peronia peronii | reverse complement strand
TTCAGAAAATGTTGAATAAGAAGATTATAACAGAATAAAAAAAAGTACCTGGTTATTAACGAGGAAGGGGGGGGGGGTAAGATGTCTTGGAGCTGATTTTTTTACGTATGAATACAGATATGTCTGTATGCAGTATGACACTTACTGCTGACTTCTTCATGATATTCAGTGCAATATCAACGGCCAACTCTTTTGTTTTTTTCGTTTGATATGACATGGCAGATGACCAAGAGATTTGAAGGAGGTAAGGCGGTGCGCTGTGCTTATTACAATGTTATTAATTTATGTTTTGTGTCCTTCCCACAGTGCAACATCTGTGCCAACACATTCCTTATCGCTGACGAACCCGTCCACATGACCTGTACACACCAGTTTTGTAAAGACTGCTGGGAGAGGTGGGTCATCAGTGCCACACCTGTCGTGTGGCTAAATGGTCTCATTTAGTCGTATGAATCCAGCACCATATTAGTTTTTCTTTTATCTTCATTGCCTACTTACATATATGGTTAAACACTGTCTTCAACATTGGCTTGTCTTGTCATAAAAATGCTCTTTTTCACATGCAGGATAGGTTGATGTTACTTAGACACTTTTATATTTCAGGTGTATTCTGTGGTGAACTGCTACAATTTTTTTTCTTTTATGCTATCAAAACCTTTAGACAGAATTAGTACCTGCATCATCTTATTCAATTTGACAGCTGGGAAAATTGATCAGTGGTGCTTTTTTTTTTTTCACCTCATGTCTTCCATATGTGTAAAATTTTCTGAAAATTGCAAAATTGTAGCTTCCATCAGTCAAACTGTGCACTGTCTTAACCACATCTATACTGTTTCTCAAAATTTTCCAAATCTTACTGTGACCTTACTTATGGCCACTGAGTTAATCATATATTTCTGTGTACCTGTTCAGGTACCTAAATGTCAAAATCCAGGAGGGCGACGCCCATCACATCACCTGTCCAGCGTATGACTGTACCATGTTGGTGCCTGTGGAGATTATTGAAGGGATTGTGTCCCGCGACATGGCACTGCGTTACCTGCAGTTTGATATCAAGGTGAGAAATTGTATTTCTTCATTTTAAAGTGTCACTATTTTTTATCCTGCCTTCTTCTGATGCTGTTCATGATATTTATGTCTAAGCTGCCGTCATTTTTAAAAATACAGTATATGCAGTTAAAATAATCAGTGTCTCGGGCACAAACCATCTAAGTCCAAAAACACAAATTTTACAAGAGAGGGAGAAAAATAATCAGCGATCTCTGATTTAGATGGTTGATCACATGACAGTTTGACTAATTTCTATTGGTCTGAAGGCTTAGATATGATGGATCATGTGTTTGTGAGTTACTTTGAGGCATAAAAATGATGCTCCAAATCCCGGAGCTAGACGGTTTGTGCCCGAGACCATCGGTATATTGTATTTTTAAAAAATGACGGCAGTATGTGCATATTAGTGTGAATGCATCTTGTATCAGTGTGAATGCATCTTTATGAGTGTGAATGCATCTTGCAGGTATACTGTGTCTCATCAACTGTGTATGAAATTTTCATCTGATGACTAATAAAGATTCTTATCTTTCCTTACCTTACTGTAATTTACTTTATCTTACCTTATCTTGCTTTATTTTACCTTAAATTACTCTCCCTTGCCTTACCTTGCCTTTCCTTACTGTACTATACCATACCATTATGCCATACCTTGCCTTATCTTATCTTGTCACTATGACTTTCTACTTTAACTTGTATTTATATTTGCAAACATCCAGGTGTCTTGGTGTCTTGCAATTTTACATCACTTTTAGTGTGTCAGATTGAGAGATAGATCAACAGCAGGTGAGAGAGAGGGGTGGGGCATGGCACTGAGCATCACACCTGGCCACTCGACTAGTTTTGTTATTTGCACTTCTTTTGATCCTCTGATCTTCCTTTCCTTGCTTGACTCATCACCCACGATTCAGGGAAATAATTTGGCCATTGTAGGTCAGAGCACTGCTAGAGATACAAAAGGACATCTTCAACAGTGGTAGAAAAGAAATGGCGTGCCTAAATCTAAACAGATCTAAGTAAGATCATGTAAATCTTATGCTTATCCTATCCAGTAGATTCTGTCTTGCCATATCTCAAATTGAATTATGTTATTTTATCTTATCAGTTCTGTTTAGTGTTATCTCTTTGTCTTATACATAACATTATTTAACATAAGCCTGTCTCAGTGTACCCTTCCTTACTCTGTCTGATTTGATCATTCTCCAGGCCTTTGTGGACAGTAACCCAGACATGAAGTGGTGTCCTTATCCTGGCTGTGGGCGAGCGGTCAAGCTGCCTGACCTTGACCAGGGCACCAGCCAAGGCAGCAAACGGAACAAGATCCCCTCGGACACATCTCGGGGAGTGGACTGTGGAGTCGGCCATTATTTCTGTTGGTGAGTTAGTTGTGACCATACTGATGGGTAGGCAGGAATACCAGACCTCCTGCTGTAGAAGGAAAATGCACATTTTGACTATTATCAATTTCTGTACTGGCCACAGTTTTTTTTTGATAATTTTGTAATCTTTTTTAAAGCAAATTTAATGTCAGTTTGGGCATCTTTATACAAGAATGGGGGAAGGTGGAAAAATCACGTAAATAGATTGACATCTCTAGACCATGCAGATTCTTCCATTACTCTATTAAAAGGGTTATAAATCTTGTTTTTCTTATTGTACTTAACCTTCTTAGATTTTCTCTCCATCTGGAGCGATTGGAGCATCTCCTGACCATCTGTTACACCAATCTTCTCCATCCACCTGTGGCTAGAGTGGAGACCCTGGGCCTTCTCCCTTGTTAAAATTAATTTTGTTTGTACTTAAAAATGACTGATAGTTGATCTCTGTTTACCTGACAATTGAAGCTACCTCTGTGGCTTTGGAATGCTCTTCAGACTTGTGAATTCTGTATTTGGCTGACAGAGTGGCAAAATCTGGATAATGATATGGAGGTTTAGGAGTTAATGGGTTTCTGTCTCGGTGTGATATAAGACACACTTGGCTGACCTTTGACCCTCATATCCTTCGGCATTCACATGAGCACGCTTGTTTTTTTCTCATCCCTTCTTTTCTCTCTTCCTTGCTCTTTCTGTTCACCCCCTCCTCCCCTCACCATTTCTCTGTCTCTTATATACTCTCGTCCTGCTGCCTTTTCACTTCGTGGTGTTTGTTTACACTTGGGTTTGCTTGTGTGTCCATGACAGGGAGTGTCTGGAAGAATCACATGAGCCCTGCAGTTGTGAGAACTGGAGCAAATGGTTTCAGAAAATTGGCGACATCAAACCAGAGACACGTAAGTTATGTCATGCACTTCAGCTGTCACTTCCATTGTTACCGTCGTTCTTTTCAAATCATAGAGAGGGTCAAACACTGGAGATCTATACGTGTGCGGCTCTCTTTAAATGGTCCTTTGCTAATTTATAATCTTTAGCTCATAGCATTCATGAAAAGGTTCATATCTGCCATACATTTGAAGATTTATTTGGGCATGGCAGAGATAAACCCTGATTTTATATGATATGACTTTTTCTTACTATTTAAAGATACTGAAAGCTATGTATAAGAAAACTTGGCTCCCAGTTTTTCTTTCATTGGTCAACTATTGACCATTTTACAGGATTCCCCTGAGCAGTATACATTCATCTTAATATACTGACATCGGTCTCCTTAGTAGCATAGACTGTTTTAATTGTTTCATTGTCCGCACTATGAAATGGGTATTATCAAGTATAGACAGTTACAATAAATAAACTTGTGCAATTAAGATTTATTTTCAACATGTGATAGTAAGTGCTGTTACCCAGAATGCAATACCACAGTATATCTTGCACCCAGGGCAAATGAGTCGGAAATCGCACTGGGTGATTTCAAACTATGGTTGTTTCGAACTATTTTCAGACTCAAGTATCAAATTTATTTCTTTGTTTTTTTCACAAAATGAAAATTTTAACCAATTTTAAAATGAAAACAGTAAAACTTTTGGTATAAATTTCGGTATCTGAGTGGGAAAATAGGTAAAAACGACGGTAACTCGAGATCGCCTGGCACGACCTCTAACTCATTTGCCCTAGGCACAAGACATATTCTCATTTATGAAATCTGTGATGATCAAATTTAAACTGCCACAGTAGAAAGCATGACTAAAACAGGCACGTAGATGACTGTACTATGAACATCGTGTTCTTTGCTGTATAGTAGTAACATTTGTTTGACATGTGATTCATTTTCCCGCTGTGATTTCAGTGGACGGTACAGAGCAAGAGACAGAACTGGCCGCCAACTGTCTGTGGTTGGTCACCAACTCCAAGCCCTGTCCTAACTGCAAATCTCCCATACAGAAAAATGAGGGCTGTAACCACATGAAGTGTAGCAAGGTGAGCGTGTAACCCACATGAAGTGTAGCAAGGTGAAAATGTAACCACGTGAAGTGTAGCATAATGTAAATTAACCACATGAAGTGTAGTAGGGTGAAAATGTAACCACATGAAGTGTATCAAGGTGAGAGTGTAACCACATGAAGTGTATCAAGCTGACAGTGTAACCACATGAAGTGTATCAAGGTGAGAGTGTAGCCACATGAAGTGTATCAAGGTGACAGTGTAACCACATGAAGTTTAGCAAGGTGAGAGTGTAACTACATGAAGTGTAGCAAGGCGAGAGAAAGCTCTGTTTTCACAGGGGAGAATTTGTCACTCTCACATACACAACGAGGAAGTCATGAAAAGGGCAGGTGTGCAACCATCACTTCTTTTTGTAGCTTGAGAAAGGCAGTTGAAATTTCTGTGACATCGTTACAGAAACAATGACATCGAAAGAATAGTTTTGTAGGAAAGGTGAAGGGCAAACAAGGCCGACATAAATCAAAAATGACTCATTTATAGCCCAAATGACTGGATGACAAAGGATAAACTCAATTTCCTGGTGTTTTTAAGAATGACTTAACAAAAGTAATGGATGAAGGGACATGATCACCAATGTCTATCACAGGTCTGATACTTACAGAGAATGAGGAATCTAGTCTAGAATGTGGTAACTATGTTAAAGGTATCAGGTAAATAATAGTGATAACTGCATTCGTCAGAAGAAGGCATTTCTCAAAAGAGGCTAAATTGATAACTGAAACATATCAACTAGGTAAGGCAGGAAAGATTTCAGTCATATTTTTCCAAAAATAACCTGTGAAGACCTGTCAGATTTTTATTATTATTATTATTATTAATTTTTTGTGTATTAAGTTACTGAAGGGAATCAAATTATGTTACATCCAGCTATTTTATGTTGATCGGTGCAAAAGTAATTTGGTCCCATTGTTGTATTTATGTACACAGTGCAAGTATGATTTCTGCTGGGTGTGCTTGGAGCAGTGGAAACGACACAACAGTTCGACAGGCGGATATTTCAAGTGCAATCGTTATGAGGTGTTGAAAAAAGTGGAGGAACAAAGTGCCCAGCTGGTGTCAGAGGTCAGCTGTTGTGTGTAGTCTTTTGTCAGTTGTGAAATATTAACCTTGACCACTCTCTGTTGGGAAACTATCATCCTTAATAACTTTCCCCAATATTCAGACTGTTATTTGTTAGTACAGTGATCCCTGCCAAAGAACTCGGTCGCCGGTAGAGAAAAAAAACAGCTCTTGGGCGGACGGGTTCCTAGGCGGATTGAAAAGTTATGCAACCCATCTGACTACTACTATGATTAGTTGATCGTTGCTGTCAGTTCAAAATTTATCTGTGCGAATAAGTACAGTCTTCTTCACTGTGTGTGTTGTTAGATCTAACAATTCCTGATTTTTCTTAGTGTATAATTACATCAATGCTGTCCAGCATTTAAAAGTCGAGCGAGTTTTCACGCAAAGGTATCAATGTTTGAAAACATGATACATGTACTGCTATGCTGCCCTACAAATAATCACAGGCATGACTCAAGTGTTTACAGATCGACCGAAGTAGCAAAACAACTGACCAGTCAGGAGACTAACGTACTCCTCCATATGCACAGAGCCAATCACAGGTGCTGTCCCACGCATTGTCAAACAAAGAAATGCTTACGGGTTAGTCCACAATGTGGCCTGATTAAGCAGTCCTACATCAACCATCACTTCCACTTCTTTGTCTACCTGTTCCCTCCACTCCCATCCCCATTTTACTGCACATCTAGCACTGTGTGGTTTCAAGTGGGCAGTATGATGTGAAATTACATCATAAGTACTCGCATGTCTTGGCCCTACACGGGGCTCTTAGGCAGATTTTTTATTTGGGAGCAGGTTTTTAGAGGAGTAAATTATAGAGAAAAAATTCCGTTTCGCAGCAGAGGTGGGTTCGTAGGCGGACCGGGCTCTTAGGCGGAGGGTTCTCAGACAGAGACTACTGTCCCTTTTTTCTTTCCAACACGCAGTGTGCTTAGTAATGTTTATCAAAACTGTCACAAAGGCAAGGACAAAAAAATAGGTGATCAGCAAGCCACATGGAAAACAGCCATGCGTGGCTCATTCTAGTGCTGACAATGGCTTTTATGCAGACCCACACTGACTTCTGTGGAACATTACACCAGGCAGAACAAGCAAATTAGAACACTGATAAAAACTGTTTGAGTTGAATAAGCCATCTAAAATTACTGATAAATATGAATCTTGTAGAGAATGTAAACTGACTCAAAATTTGACTTCAAACAAATTTCAGAGATATGGAGGAAACGTTTCACTCTGTCATGAAATACTGGACAAACAGATATTTGATATGTTGTCATGTGCCGTGAAGTTAGATTTCAAATTTAAGGTGGAAATATGAAGCAGCTAAGATCTAAAATTTAAACCCAAGGTTTTTATTTTTTTCTACATGTCAATCTCACAAAAGTATCAGGATGTGTTTGGGTGCTCCTTAATGTTAATGCCAACTTTGTGTGTGTGATTTTCATTCTAGGCAGAGACAAAGAACAAGAACATGCAAGAACTGAACAGATTTGTCCACTATTACACTCGCTTCAAGAACCACGAAAACAGTTACAAGGTAGGCATGTGACCTGTTATGTTTTTACAAATGAAGATAACACACCCCTGAAAAGGTTATGAGACGATTTAAAGATGTTTTTCAATCTGTACCGTTGTGTCTGGCTGGGGTTCGTTGTTATTATTATAATTTTTCTTATTTTAAAAAAAAAGAAAAAAGTTTTTTTTACCTCTAGTTGCCTTAGATGAGATTTAAAGAGACTTTCTTTTGTGTTTTATCAGCAGTTTCAATTGTTCAGAATTCTTTTTAACCTCTGGAGTAAAGAAACCTGAGCCTAGAAACTGGGACTCTGATCTTTTTGCAACCCTTATTCTTCCCAATAGATAATAGGGTCGAGAGATGGAGAGGGTGTTCTATTTATGTCTTGCTGAGATTCACCTTTCCCTAAAGATGCTTTTCAAACTCAGGTAGATCAGCATTCAAATGTTCCTGCTTGTTCATGTCATGGATATACAGATCTTTTGGTTATTCATTTGCCCCATTGAGAACAAAACAGTTGTCAGATTCAAGCTGTCATTTGCCTTTAAAGTTCTCATGAGAAACTTGTGCTGTACGTATTCTTTTCATTTGAGAGGTCACTATCACATCTAATATGATATTTGTTTCTGATCTTTTCCATTTATTTCTGCTTCAATCCCTCTCACACATGCTTGGGTCTGCACGGTTCTTTGTTTGTTCCAGTTTGAAGAACCACTGCTGAAAACAGCTAAAGACAAAATGATGAAGTTGGCGGAGGCTGTGACTGACAATGGTGAGCATCCTCTCTCTTCAGGAGATATTGGAAATGAAAGATTCCAAAATGCTGAACTTTTGTATAGTTTTGCAAGTTTTCATGAAGTCTGTGTGGGCTTTTTTGCCAGTAGTCGGGCACTTGGACAAAGTTCTATATTTTGATGTTCAAGTGTTTGAAACATTGCCAGCCTAAGTAGCAAAATCATTATATGCTTTTTGATGGGGTTTGTTATTATTTAAGGCACATTAGCACAGCTATACCAAACATGCTGTAAGTGATGTTCATATACAATGAAGTTTATCAATAGATTTATATTTGTCTGATTATCAGAGGACAAAAAAGTCAACAGCGGTAATCAGAATGAGACGTGCAATTCCTCAGTCATAGTATGAACTACTCCATAATTATATAATAATCTGAAATCAGCAGGGTTCAAATTGAACCTCCCTCTGTCCCTCAAAAGCAAAAACTTTAAGTGTCTTCTCTCCCATGGACAGCCACGGCTCATGCAGAGACCAAGTTTGTGGAGGATGCCGTCCAGCAGCTGTTGAAAGCTCGGCGAGTGCTCAAGTGTTCCTACGTTTACGGCTACTATTTGGATGGTCCCGGCTACAAGAAAATTGTCTTTGAATGCATGCAGGTCAGTGGATTGTTCTCTCCCTTGTGTTTGAAAGCTTGTCCATGCAGGCATATTGTCACACATTGCTGGTACTGATGAAACCCCATAACCTATAATTTTTGCAGAGTTTTTTTTTGGCTTGTCTTCTCCGAGTCCTTCGTCAAGTGTGTCAAAAGCAAGAAGTAGAATTAGTTATAGAAATTTTTCAAAATATTTAATGAAAAAAAAAAAATAGGTATGTTTGCCAGTGATATCTTGACGTGATTTTTCATCCCTTCTTAAAATTTTCCTTTCTGAGGTAACGAGGTTTCATCACTCCACCAGCGTCACCAGCAGGGATAGCAGTCAACATGTCAGTCATAAATAAGGACCACTCGTTTCTCAAATATGTTTTGTATTTGAATGTTTTGAATTAAATAGCCCTCGAGAGCTAAGGGTCAGAAATGTGATAAAATAGGAAAGAAAGGCTTGACAATCATGAATGTTTACAAATCTTTTTATTGAGAAAATAATTTCATCATTCAGTGATTTAGTAGTGATCAGCATTCAAACAGGAGAGGCAGGGTTGATTTGTAACGTACATGTGAAATTCAGTCATGCCTCTGGATAAAATTTTCATATAGTGAATTGATAAGATGGAAGAAATGTAGATTAATTGCACTTCATAAATGATATTCCATTTCATACTGTTGGCCGTTCCCTTATGTTTAACTTTGTATCTGATGAACTATTTCATATTCTTAGAGGTTCCTTATCCATTACAATTGGGTCTGAGAGTTTTGTTTGCATGTCTTGTGCATAGACCGAGCTGGAAGAATGCACAGAGATTTTATCCCAGATGGTCAACCGCTTGTATCTACGGACACCACGGCGTAAAATCATTGAGCAGGCCCACGTTGTACAGCGCAGACGGTTGGAATTTATCATGGCCATTTCCAAAGGTCTTGTGCCACCAGAAACGCCGCCCACCGCCAAGAAAAGTCGGAAGAAGAGAAAGTTTAGCGGAGGAGGCCCAGAGGATGTAAGTGTGGAGCAGCAGGAGACACAATAAACAATGGCTATATGAATTCCTGCATGTCAATATCATGAAAAATAATTGCTTTTATGATGATTAAATGATTATTTATAGCACAAGCAAAATAGAAGTTGAGAAAATGGGTTTTATGATAGGCAACCGTCATTGCTGTCAGGTGAATCAATGTTGAATCTATCTTAACAAAAAATGAAGTATTTTAACTCTTAACAAACACTTTCAGGCATTTTGTCTATGGAAATAGATTGAAATGGATTTAGACAAGTGGTTTCTTAATAAGTCCAGCGAATCTTGATACAGAGAAGTTGAATGTCTGTCTGTTTTATACCGAAACCTGGTAAATTGGATGTAGAACTTGGTTTTCAGATCAGGTGAGTGCTCATATTTATTTGTTCTTTGATAATGTGTGAAATTCTAAGAGAAAATTGTACTTTTTTTTTTTTTAAATCCTGGATTATTTTTTTTTTTTTTTTTTAGGTACTAAGTTAGCATTTTCTCTGTTTTTATTGTCATTGAATTCTAGGAGGACTTGCATCGCGCCATCGTGGCCTCAATCCAAGAAGTGGATCCAAACAATCCGTGGATAAAAGACGCATCTGGTCGACATACCAATGTCGTGGCCTTGCTAGAGTGGCCTTCAGATGAAAGTGAGGAGAGCGATGGAGAGCCAGAATTCCGAGTCTTGCGAGAGAATATAGGTGAGGGTCGCACACAGATGTGGCTGGAGAGAGTTTGAGAACTATATAACAGTTACATATAATGTAATGGTAAAAAATGGTGTAGGAAATATAGATGTCACTGATACTGTCAAAATATAGGTCATTCATCAACAAATAAATCACCTGCGTGAACCTCATTTGACGTATGATCTCTGCTCTATGGCAGTCAGATGTATGTGAAACTACAGCTGCTGTCTCATAGCAATGCTAACCATGGGAACTAGCAGATAGTATCATTATAAAAGAGATGTGCCAATAGAATTATGTATTAACTCAATAAAATCCTAACGGCCTAACTCATCAAATGACGTGCTACAAAAAGTTTTTTTCTTTTCAAAATCTCAGAAATGCTGAGAATGATATCCCATTTAGTGTCTTCACACATTTTGTTACAGTTTTTTTAAACTAATACAGAGAAAGCAACAGTCACACAGCTGCGCATTTTCCTGTGGCCAATGATTCATTTTGACAGGATTCAGTCTTAACCTCTCTAACATTTCTCATTTTCTGTCAGATGAAAACTTAATCCAGTAATTTCCATTTGGTCGCCTTAACTGTGGCAAATATAGTTGGACCTGCTGCATGAACCACTGGGCTGGATTGAAGACGAGAATTCATTATGAACTTCAGTTTCTGGCATGCTACATGTCCACTTTTCAAGTTTAGAATGGGTCCAGCCTTTGTCGTCTCTCATGTGAAGAGAGAAACTGAGACGAATGTTTTGTTTTTGTTTTTTTTTAAATTTTGCACATAACTGCAGTTTGTATAGTTCTTTCTTTATTTTTCACACATTTGACACAGTTCATTTAAGACTGCTTTGTCTTTCCAGTGAATGTTCTTTCTTCATTGAAAAAAAAAAAAAAGGAAATCACTTGATACGATACCTGGATTACTGAAAGGCTTTTTGATAACAATATAGTTGGGGGGCTATAAAAATTGAGAACGTTCTCCTACACAGTAAGCAAATAATTTAATTAACATTTTCTTTCTTGCACAGCAATACCCTATTTACATTTCATATATTTCTTTATTGCCCTGACGAAGAGCCAGCTAAGTTTGAAAATTTGGCTTATTCAGTTTCTATCATTTCGAGTTCTTTATATTGCTATTTACTATTTTCTTGGTGTATTTGATTAATTGTCGTAAACAGTTGTCTTATAGTTTAAGACATTTCTGTAAAAAAAAAGTTGTTGGGAACTATGATGTGCTTCTTACGTTAGCAACAAAATTAAAGTGACTCAGGTGTAATAGTTATGGGAATAAAAGTTTCATCACAATCGAGAAATAGCTGAAAGGGTCCCAAGTCCAGCATTTGAGATTAATTAATATTAAGAGCTGAAATGTACGCACTTAGGCAGTTTGTAATGTTTTACAGTATGCACACTAATTATCACCAAGACATTGGATTTATAAAGGTGTTGAGGACTTAATCTTCCAAATGCACATACATAGTGGTCAGAGAAGAAAATTAAACCAAAATTAATGGGCATGTTGGAACAGTGTCACGCAGGAGTTGAGAACAATTAATGCTGTCATCACGCTCAGCTGCAGAAAAAACTGAAAGAAACAGTTTCAACTGTTAAGACCTAATGTCATTCTGAGCGCCCGCTGTGGCGTCACAGCCACATAGAAACAAGAACTCAATCAATGTTCTCCTCTGCCCACAGGTAAATGTCGCAGACAAGGCTGTAACAAAGTGCGGGCCAAGAACCCTCGGACCAATGAACATCACGACTACTGCAGTCGAGGCTGTATGCTGGCCGACAAGGAGGAAACAACTCAAGAGAATGGAGAAGGTATGTGGCATGTGCTAAAAGATTGTTCTTTTCACACATTCCAGTTACAGTGGAACCTCGCTGGCACGATCATGGCTTAACACAATCTCCCGTTTAACACAACCTTTTCACGAAGTCCAGTTTCAGTCCTTCTTTAAACATACTAATTTATTTGCAATAACACGCTTAGGTTTGCTCAACCCGCATAGCACGTTCGGTTCATTTGGGCAGTAAGTGAGTAACTGTTGTCAGTCGTCGGCGCTAGCCATGTGCCATGAAAATATTGAAAAGCCCGCTTTCTCGCTAACCGGTACATTGTTGCTGCAAGTAGGCCTACTACATTAGTACATGTATCAAGCCTAATGTGGGTCCCGTTTCATCCCCCTTTCACACGCACACGTGGTCAGTCACAGTGTCATAATGTTACGTTAACTAGGCTTCGCTTGAGCCTGCCTCTCGTTCCCTTGTCTTCAACTTCAACCGTGACCGTGGTGCACAGCATCAAAAGACTACACACTACTCTACAACACACCGCTGACCAGTGGAATCACCGTGCATCGTCACCTAGCCTATCTCGCCGCGCACCACAACTCACCAAGTTTTAAAAACTTTTCAAACTTTAAATTCTAATAGGAAAAAATTCTTAATCAGCATACTTAATACATTTACTTTTTTAATAACAGGGATGTCAAACTTTCGACTTCTATTGGTTGTTGCCGACTTTCCGACTTTTGGGGCTGCTCAGCTGCCGACCTTTGTTGATAACGATTTTATAGATCTAATGATAAAAAATTAATTTGCGATATAAGTCCCGCCCGATGACAGTGGAACCGGACCAAGAGTTTTGCGCATGCTTTCGATGAGAGTTGAACTGCTGTTTGGTGGCTGTTTGACTTTGAAGACCGAGATCGAAGTTCGTAACACGTAATTCCCCACACCCGACAACATGCAGTCGAGTAGTCGCGTGAGAGTTGATGGAAAATCAGTGCATCAGAGGACTGATAACAGCAAATAATATGCTCATGGTCTTAGAGAGACGAATGTAAGATGGCCGCTATTCGCAGTCTAGATCTAGAAAATAGATCTAGCCTAATTAGATAGTCTACACTTGATGATTATGATGATGACACTGCCTGCAGGATCGTACAGTTCTTTGAATTTCCACTAATGGTATAATTTTAAAGTCACATCCCAGGATGTTGTGAAAACTTACGAACTTTTTTCAAAACAATGCAAACTTCAAGCATGAGAAGCCTAGATTTTGTAGAGAAGTGTCTTACTTAACCGGACAGCGCCAGACCACCAAGATCAAATATCCGGGGGGAGGGGGGGGGTGGGGGTGGGGAGAAGAAGGAGAAGGACAAAATTTTCCGACTTTTTGTGAAAACAGTTTGACTGTAATAAGCACATGTATAATAAATATATGTTCTTTTTTATTTCAAATGTATTCCTAAGCCCTTTTTTTTTTTCATGTTTCCTAAAATCAGCATGGGCTTGGACAAAAAAAATGGTTGATCCTGATAATACGCTCACCCTGATAACACGATCCTTCGAGTTTGGTCCCAAGGGTGGACATGTTATTGGGGTTCCACTGTACTTCCATATTTACACTGTTCACTGAATTATAAAATAAGACAAAACCACCGTCACCCCCTTTTTATCGGAAAATTCTGAAAAATTTCTGGAGGAATGAAAATACATTTTCCATTTGCTATAGTGTTTACAAACTTTTTCAATTTCTGTATTTCAATTTCTGTATTTCAAGTGTGAAAATGTAAGCGTGATTTTTGTATAGCTGTGTTTTGCTAATAGTTTTTTTTCTGTGAAGGCCTCGGCACATCAATCATCTGTCTGTCTGTGTGTCTCTGTGTGGCAGGTGTGTCGGAGATTGTGCTGGACGAGCACATGGAGTTGCTGAGAGCACTAGAGATGTCCAGACTACAGTACCTCAGAGACAGCGGACTCCTGCATGTGCCAGATTCTCAACAGTAAGTCTCCCCTCTCCCTTCCTTTTCTCTCTCTCTCTTTCTTTCTGGTTCTCTCACTGTCCATTATTTTCTCTCTGTCTTTCTCATTTTCTCTTTGTCTTCTCTCATTTTTTTTATCATCTCTATGTTACGTATTTCTAATTTGCATGACATTTGTTTTTAATTTTGACCTGCCAGTTTCGAGACCAATGAACAAGCAACAGTTAGGCTTGTAGAGAATGAGACATATATTGTACAGCCTGTATGACATAATTCATCAGCTCTCGGCTACTCACTTTATACTCAGTTGAAATATCCTGAAAGAACTGGGCATTAGTTGCATGAAAGAATGAATTGTGAGCACTACAGATACTCTTTTCTTCTATCAGTAGTATGTTTATCAAACTGAGACAATCTCTTGAGTCTGTCTTGTCAAATTATTTTTGTCTTTATGCATGTGAATATGAATGTATATTACACTCAAACACAGTTAGAACGAAATTTGCGGGGAATGGAAATCATTTTTGTTCTATCACTAGTTTGTTGTATCCAAAGAGGCTAAATTGAAAACAGGGATGCAAGTTAAATTATTGAATTACTTCCCCTGATTGA
>JBCEWB010044125.1:3213-21408 GCA_039654565.1 Peronia peronii | reverse complement strand
CAACATTTGCCAGTGATATAGTCCTGCCTAGCACTTAGCTCATGTGTATACCCTCGTGTGGATTCTCAGGCCAAAATCTAACATATGCAGGCGGCCGCATATTGAACAATCAATGGAACACTCTGAAGAACTTCATTGCTTCACATTTTTCTATTTGACTGCTCTAACCATATCAAACCAAATATTAAAACCAAAGCAACGGAAGCCATAAATGTTTATTTTTTTGTCTATATTGTCACTGTGATCAGCTGTGAAAAATAATGAAAGAACATAAAGCAATGTATGAAAAACAAAGTCAGGTAATAGCAACAAATCTGCAGATGTATAAAACTTTTCAGAAATATGGTGAAAATTTATTTTTTAAAAAATGTTCATATGAGACGGAAGAAACTGGCGTGAAAAAAATGCTTGCATGACTTTGGGTAGAAATAGAAACAGCAAAATATAAAGTTAATTGGACAAAGTAAGACAAAAATTTATTATGGATTTTAGTAATGAAGATATCAATTTCAAACAGCATTAGGACAATGACAAACATATATGACAGAATTATTATCTGCTCAGCATACAAAAATTTGCTTTCGGCGAAACTGAAATGTCTATGACATTGCAGCAGAAAAAAAAAGAAAACACCAAAAAACAGAGAGACAATTTCACTATGATTCAGCTGGGCAGCTTTAAAAATGGCTCGAGTTAAATTGTATAAAATGAATCTAAATACCGAACAAGTTTCCATCAACTTCCCTGGTTTTCTAATTCTAATCTAAATAGTGAATATATTCAGATCCAAATCATATTTTTTTTATCCGCTTATGTTATCTATAAAGTGGCTAATGTTCTCTAAACCTTTCATGTTGTTCTTGTTTCTTTGTCTTAATACTTTGTATGGAATGGTTTCTTTGTTTTTCACATCACAGGCGAGAAAAAAAAACAATTTAAAAACTAAAACATGCACATAAAACAAAAACTACTGAAATTTGTGCAAAACTGTGATGGCAATATTTTAAAAAGAAACTTCCATGATTCAGATGTAAAACTTCAAGCCCAGTCTCCTCTTTTTTCTTACCAGAAAAAAAAAGACTCCACAAAATTATTAAATTACTAACAGTACTTGTGCAATTCAAGTACAGTTTGAATATTCAATTCTGCATCACAAATTTCACAACCAGTACCAGCTACTGACAGAATGTATCTGAAGTCATAAATTAAATAATCTATTTTGGGGAAATTGAGTAACTGGTTGAATATCAGCCGAACACTGAGGGAAAGTCATTTTCTAAAGGGAAAGGAGGATGGCTTTGCAAATGATCTTGAGTACATTATTACTTTCGGTTGGCACTGAAGATATTTTGAAAAAAGAACAGCCATTTCCAAATGCAGCTTGTTACTTATGTTGCTGTGATAAGTATTTAAATACTGATAATTGTCAGATGCTAACAATGCAGACCTATACATCTTATGGCAAACAAAACATCAAAGATCACAAGGGTATAAAATATCATGGAAGAAATGAGTTATAAATATATCATTCAAGTACAAATCATTAGAAAATCTGCAAAAAGGTTTACAATCACACTGTGCATCACTGAATGAACTGACATCTCATAAAACCTAGAATCAGTCTCATTTGTACATAGTCTTTTCACAAGCCATTGCAAAGGATAGCATATATATCACTTGTCAGGGTTGCAGCAAGTCTAGCTACATATCACTACAGTTCACTGAATGTTGCTGAAGATGGGGTAGAAAAAAGGAATTGAAACAGCATGTGCAAGAGTTATGAGTATAAAACACTGCATTTCTTAAAAATAATCTTCACTCTTGGGAAGACAATGCTGAACCAATTTGAACAGACCATTTCTGATCCTCCAGCCTATTTCGTCACATTGTCTGTGGCAGCCTCAGTTCCTCTCTCAATACTGGCCATTTCATGTTGGCTTCTGTTCTCTCTTTTCCCACTGTTTGTTATCATATCTTCAGTAGATCTTCTGTGGTAAGTTTTAGTTTCTTTCTCAGTTCTGTCAGTAGTCAAATGTCTGTCCCTTCACTGCCTGGGAGCATACTCTGTGTGTGTGTCCTCGACTGCAACTATTTACAATCATACAACACATTTATAGATACACTCTCAGTTCAGCTTCAAAACTTCAGTTCCTTGTAAAACAACTTTTGTTTTCTCCTCATGAATAGTCTCCTTTAAATTAATCACTGATCAAACAACTCAATGACATGTGTACAAACCAGATTTGAACAAATAGTGCCTTCTTTTCATTTATATTTCCTCCTCATCTGAGTTATCCTTTGACATTTTATGACTTTTGTCCTCCCCTGTCTTTGAAACGTCCCTGCCGGTGCTAGTCTCTGGAGCTGAAGATTGGCCTGGCCTTTGAGGTAACCTTGGTGGTGCACTGAGCTCTGAGCTGTCCACATTACGCAGTCGATACATCATGTTGGCCATGTCATCATCCATCACTGAAGTTCGCTCTGACCTCATCTGTGACCCGAGTGAAAAATAAAAATTTAATCATAAAGTATCAATTGAAATTGCTGGAGTGTTATGAGGTCCATTTCAAAAGTAACTGTTTCAGTCTTTTCAAGTATGGAATACTGATAATTGGTCCAACATACCATTCATATAATAGCTGTACAACAAAACATCCATCATTGTCAATGTGTTTGTGTAAACAGTGCAGAATGATCATCCTAGGTAACTTTGTCCTGGCATCTAATATGATCATGTATGACCAAGTTTCTTGCAGCCAATTTTATGTTCTCTTCCAGCTCAAATTTTGTTCCTATTTTTGTGAAAAGGTCTAAGTTACTGGGGATATGAACTGGGTAATACCCAGGATGTTGTAACAATTCTCAATTATAGCTCTTCCAAAGCTCATCCAATCCTCTGACAATGTGGACTGGCACACTGCCATGATGAAGTGCACCACCACTTAATTCCAACAATCTGTGCTTTTGAAAAGATATAACACATACCATACTTGATAATCCAATAGATATAATATGGCCCTCCTATTACTTGGATCTTTTCACAAAAGTGAAATATAAGCCTCAAGAAGAAAGATTTGGCTTGGAAGAGGTAAAATTAAACGTCAGCCACCCAGGTGGCCTCACTCAACAGATAAGTGCTCAGATAATGTGTACAAATATGTTGACAACAGCAGATGTTCAAATGTGTAGCTATTATGTGAAAGGCATGTTGTAGAAATTTTCAATATTTTATGATTAAAACTTTGAGATATGAAAGACCAAAACTTATTTTTGAAATGTACCGCATAGATAAGGAATTTTATGATGGTATCAATATCCATGTTAAAAAAAATATCTTGTGCTTTAGGGACACATAACAGAAGTATATTGCCAGCATCTTCACACTTCTAAACTACCCTGAACTTATTCCTACATCTCTGGAACATAAAACATACACTGAGGAACATATTGCGTTATATAAAACTTTTTATTCAGTAAGATTTTCAAAACCTTACTCATGGGCTAAGATTTTTGCTTTTCATCTCAAAATCTCTTTAACACCTATGTGGTGTCCCATGTATGGCAGGTTTTGTTGCTAGGTTTCATGCACTGATGTAACCTCTATTTCATAGAAATAGTAATAAGTAACCCATATGGCATAAACATTACAGTATAGTGTTACATCTTTTTCAAACTTTAAATACAAATTTGTATATTGACAAATACTTGAACCTGTATTTTTTGGTTTCAGTTGGAAAACAAATCTCACGATAGGTTTAGTATTGAATGCATTCTTGACTGCGAGAGGCTACCACTAAGCTAAAATATATCATTTGTTTGATGAGCACTGTGGATCTGGTTAATTATACTATATCAATCTGTGATAAATAACTATATCCATAGTGCTCCATCACTATGCCACATTTCATTTGTAGTGAATGAAACCTTGCTTTATTATCTGTCATAGAGAGTATTCTTTCTATATTAGCCATAGAAAGTATTCTTTCTAGGTATATGTTATAAGAGAGTGATGGGACACTGCAGGATATAAGAGGTAGCCATGTTTTCACATAGAGAAAGTGTATCATAGAATAGTCAAACAATCTGGGCTAACAGGTCATGTACATGCTTAATATACGTTTTCACACACTGACCTCTCACCAGATATACCTACCTTTTTAAACTTGGTGGCTATGTAGCCTTTGCTTCTGGCTTTGGGTCGTGGTGACATCAGTGCCAGAGGAGACCGGCGGCCCAGCACAGCAAGAGGGCCGCTGTCACCTTCGACATCCATGTCCTCATCGCTGTCATTCTCACTGTCACTCCTAGTACGCCCATATAAGTCCAGTTCTGACTGTAAATGCCACATAACAATAATGACAATAATAATAACAATAAACATGAATTTAGTTAGTATTTGACAGTTCATGTCTGAAGCTTATCACACTTATCTAAAATGATGATGATTTTTTTTCTTTTTTTTCCTCAACAAAGAACCACAAGAGTGAAAATATTTGGCCAGTACCATCATTTTATTCAATTTTTAACATGATGAATTCTACAGTTTGTTATTAGTTTTTTTAAGTACATTGTTAGTTACTGGTAGACAGTCCACCTTAAATTTTAAGACATTTCTATAAAATGATGATATAGTAACAATAATAAATAGAGATACAGATTCTCTGTCATAGCTACTAATTTTGTCATTAGAAAGTGTACGATGACACCGAACTTGCAGAAAAACAGCATCATTGAAAGTATGTCCTTGATGTATGAACACAGAACAGAAATTTATAATCACAAATTTTTCATTATTCATATCATGGTATATTTGGGACAAAGAGCATTCTTCGCTATGGAGCACTACAGAATACAGTGGGCTAGTGTCAGACTCTTGATAGTCAGGGATATATAATGGGTTTGATATTACCAACTGGTGCATTCACTGCTGTTATTCACACTGCTGTTATTCACACTGCTGTTATTCACACTGATGTTCTATGAAAACAGAGAGCCGGCATGGATCACCATGTTTCATTTTTTGGTTGTCCTATCCTAGTAAACATTCAGTTATATATATTTCAAGATGTTCATACCAGTGTTACCAAACAGCCAGGTTTGAAAGTGCTGAGAATACAGAAGGGTCTGAAGCAGGAATATATCATCATGTAAAAAGTAGTTTTAACATTTCACGAACTTACCATCTGCATTCTTCCCACACAATTTTCTACTCCTTGAATTCTGCTATAAATGTTCTTGTACTTATGCCTGTCCAAAGTTGTTGCATGTTCACTGTGACTGTTGATGAAATAAAGCAGTTAACAAATAACAGATCAGGTATATAAGTAATAAACTTTGAAGGTGTTTTCTAAATATTTCAAAGGCAAATATCATGTAAATATAGGTAAATCCTTGCTACATTTAAGGATCATTACTATTATTTCAAAATGAATATGAAAGTCAGCACTATCCCTTCTTGTGCCTAGCCAGAGAGAGATAACTTGATTATGATCATCGCTTGAATTGTCAGACAAAATGAATTTACATTTTTCAACAAGATTGATCTTTCCAATTATATGTAATGCTATATTTACCAACTGAGACAGTGCAACACTTTCACATTTAAACAGCAAATAGGCAGGACTGAAAAACACAACATATAGGTGAACAATGTCCCATGCTACAAAAAAGTCATAGTCTATATAATAAATCTACAACTAAGCCCATAAAAGGCTTATGAACTCAAAAACTGCTGAATTCCCCATCTAAAATTTGGCATACACAATTATTGCACGAAGATCTGTGTTTCTGTTTACATAAATCAAAAAAAATATTATGTTTGACATTTTTTTAAAAAAGCAGTAACAAAATACAGTAGTTTCCGCCTAAGGATCCGCCGCCTAACAGCTGGTCCACCTAAGAACCTGCCTTTGCTGCAAAATGGAATTTTTTCTCTATAATTTACCCCTCTAAGAACCCGCTCTCAAATAAAAAATCTGCCTAAGGGTCCGGTGTCGGGCTAAGACACACGAGTACTTATGGTGTAATTTTACAACACAGTGTCCACTTGAGAGAAACATACAGTGCTAGATGTGCAGTAAAATGGGGATGGGAGTGGAGGAAATAGGTAGACAAGGAGTGGAAGTGATGGTTGATGTATGACTGCAACATAGGCCACATTGTGGACTAACCCGTAAGCGTTTCTTTGTTTGACACAACACATGCGGATAAGAGGAGTAAGTTTAGTCTCCTGACTGGTCAGTTCTTTTGCTACTTCGGTTGAACTTGAGTCACTCGTGCGAACATCGATTGGGTGACGTAGCAATATCATGTCTTCATTCAACAATGATACCATTATGTGAAAACTCACTAGACGTTTGAAACTATGCATTATTGGTGAAATTATACACTACAACAGATCAGGAATTGTTAGATCTAATTACAACACCTGGACAGGGAGGAAGGCCATGCTTATTCGCATGGTATAATCTTTAACTAACGGTAGCCATCTATTAATCATAGAAGTGAAGATAATTTGTGATCAGACGGGTTGCGTAACTTTCAATCTGCCTAAGAACCTGTCTGCCTAAGAGTCCACTTTTCTTGTCTCCCAGCGACTGGGTTCTTAGGTGGAGACCACAGTATTAAATTCACAAGGATATTTGATCTGAATTGTACGTTTGATAGGAGAAATTATTCTTCTGCTCGCAGAGCAACCAAAATAAGAAATTTTTTTTTTTCAGTAACAGTTTCATCACCTCATATCAAGATGCGCACGTCTGCATACATGTTGAGTCGCAGGGCAGTGTCAGTTTGACCTACATTTAAAAAATCTCCCATGAAGGCCATGGATTCTCCACTAGTGTATCAAGATGACTCCACTGTGCATACAGAAAACAGGATTGAAAATTAAACAAGTAGGTAAGTCATGTTACTAGTTACTGAGATATTCTCACCTCTGCCTCCACGCCAGTCGCTGATTCATCAGTGCCACCCCTCTGGATTTCGAATACTGGCCTTGTAAAGCTAGGTCAGCTGTTTTCTTGGCTGCATGGGTACCCAGCACTTCTAGGTTGGCATCTGAAAATAAGACAAGTGGGACACTGATGAAGAAATATATTTCTTGAAAAACAGCTGTATTGCCTTCACTCAAAATATCTGTTCTTGATCATTTACTTCAGATGCTACTTCAACAATACAAATTTATCCCATCATAGGTTATATCTGAAATAACATTTTGCATAATGACTAAACTGAAAAAAATAATCCCAGGCTGATAGCTTTGCATGTTTCTCATGAATGTGATATTTATCACAAGGAGAAAAAGACAAGTGCAAGCTTGGCACTTGTGAACACTACAAACAATCACTATAATAAGACAATTTTTGCAAACAAATTGTACAGGCCATAATTTTGGCTGAAACAGAGAAAATGAAACACAAAAATGATGAGATATTTTGGTATTCATAGCCAATGAGTTGATCCTAGGATTATAACAGTAGAACTTTGCTTAATTATTTGCACCTAGAGTTAGATGCCCCATTTTGCCAGAACACAAAAGAAATCTACTGTTCATTACAAAAACAGTTATCACAATGGAAGTAAAGTGGACCAACCTTTATCAGAAACACATTTTTTTTCTGTTTGCATGTTGTAAATATCAAAAATATGCCTGACAGATCATAATAAAGGATTTTAATATCAATCAGCAAGTGAATTGTTCTTTCCACAGCAGGTACATAAGCAATAGATGACTGAGGCATTACTACACATAAAGAGTTAATATAATGCTTTACAGAGCTATCACATTTGCTTGAAACAACTTTTTCCATGAGAACAAAGCAAAACAACACAAAACTAAACACGCAGAAAAAGGATGATAAGCAAGTATCTATGCCTACGTTCTTCCGTGACATCTCTATCAGAGGTGGCTGGCATGGCTCGTGTGAGGACCCTTAAGGCTTTGTTCCCTTCTGTATCAACATACTCAATCTGTAGCTGGAAGGGAAACTCTGCTGCTGTTTTGGCTGCACTGGATGTACTGCTTCCTGCCTCGGATGCTGCTGCTCCCTAGATAAATGACATTCATGATTAGTTTCCTTTTCCTTCTAATTATTATCTATGGTAATTGATTTGTCAGTTGTTTTTTTCACAATTGCTGCCAAGATAAGAGGCCTCACACTGGAACTGATATGCAATTAAAAAAAAAAGCTTGCAAAAAAAAAAAAAACATCATAATTAAGAGAAATTCTTACAGTTCAAAACATAGGCCAGGAGTACTGTTGGTCTTTCAATAACTGGTATAATATATATCCAAGAGCACATACTATCTGCAGAGTCCACAGATTTATCTAAGAGGTCATTGCCAAGTGCAGACTCATCCATAAATGACAATGTGAGTTGTGGCTCACCTAGAAAAACAGATAAAATGCAGCCAGGCATCCTATTATGATGATTTCTTCATAAATCTCATTACAAATTTTGTTCATTCACATGCAGTTGTAGGAGTAGCAAGACTACTGATCTGATATATATTAGTGTAAAATTTACTTTTTAAAATTTCTTTGTAACAAAGAAAGATGAACACAGTGAATCTGTATCAGTCTTGAAAGACATCTCACATACATGATACCTGACAAAAGTAGACATGGCTGAAAATTCTCAAGTTTTCAATTAAATTGGTAGATGTCTATTATACATTTTGTGGCTTACTGGATCCAACAGATATATCCCCAGAGTTTACACAGATTTGTTAAATTTTTAAATTTTGAGAATATTAACAGCTAGCTTTTGTGGAAAAAATGTTCTAAAACTTTTCTTTATTATAACAACTGTTCATGTCTAACGAACTTCTCTAGTGCTACTACATATTCATATATAATCCCTTTGAAGTAGCAGCAAAGAAATTGTTCTACCTGGGCTTCAGAAGTACTTGCATCAGCTGGGGGATGTTCTGCTGTTGGCTGTTCCTGTTCTGGAGCTGAGAAACAATAAAATATTTTTCAGTTTCAACATATTAAATGACAAAATGAGTTGTGCGGTCTGACTGATTTCATGTCACTCCAGTGAGTTATAAGACTTGCTGAATAACTGCTAAAACCCAGTGATATGTGATAATTAATGACAATGACTGCTGTACTGGTTCAAAAACAATTTAGTCTTCTGTGAAACTGTCATCTAAACTTGCAGAACATTTAGTAAAGGATCAATCACCGAATAAAAAGCGGTTTTTGCTACAGCTGGTATTCAGTGAACATTTGATTTATCATACTTGACTGCCCACAGCTCTGAGTTTTGCCAGAAATTTTAACAAATGAGATGGCTATCTGAACTTTAGCTGCATTGTTAAGTGATGCCACCCATAGCACCAACCACAGCATTAATGCTAAAAACAATGCTAAATTTCTTATGAGGACATGTAAGGATAATAATTTTGCTTATTGATAATGATTAAGTGCTAAACTAAAACAAAAATTACTGATGATAGCAAGAATTATAAGAAAATTGCTTTCCAATAGACCGCTGAAAGCAAAGTAGAAACTTTATTCATCTTTTTTTCAATTTCCCTGGCTTCTGCATTTATTGATTGAATTTGCTTATACAATGATTACTGTTTTCCTCACAAACCTTTGTTGGGCTTTCTCTTGGAGAATTCAAATGTGATTGTTGTGCTTTTTTTGACATTTCCTGCATGATGCTCTGCTCGACTCAGTTGTTTATCTTCATCTGTCGCATCAACAACATACCTAAGGAAATAAAAACAATTTATATGTAAAATGCAAAGAAAGCCCCATAATTTATGGCCAAGCAATGTAGAATGAGCCATTTTTTCAGCCAGGTAGGTCAAGCACAAGAGGGGTAGGACATGCACTGCAAAGAAAGAAAAAAAAATCACTTTTCCTCTTATTTGAAATATGTGGAGCAAAAAATTCTGAAATAAATATGGTGAGAAAAACAAATGTTCACCATAATTATGGTGAATTTTTCAAAATTTTCTTTTATTTATGTTTCACATAAGAGAAAAAGTGAATTGTTTCTTCTTTCAGTGCTTCTTTTATCCCTCTTGTATTTGGCAAAGGGAAGTAATTTAGCTGATGATGAAAATGGCTCATTATTTGTGAATGATAAATATACTCTTGAATTCAGAACATGTGGTGCATGACCAGGTGAAATGAATCTGATGTCAAATTTGTGTCATATTTATAGTTCTTGAAGTCCGTAGAAACAATAGTGACTATTTAATTTTAATGAAAACATTATCCGCTATAATTCTTTTGTGCTGAGTTATTTACTTTCTACATAAACTTATGTGACCTCATGGTCAGTAGAATCCATTTTTCTGGGGAAAAAAAAAGCCTCCCTTTGATATCAACTCATTTCAGCCACTTGCACCATAAATTTACTAATATGTAATGAATGATGACATTCAAGCCTATTTGAGTGGAATACAACTCAACCTGAGGAATAAATATGATCTTGAAATACAGGTTTATATCTGTAAGGTTTCTCACGAGCTATTTTTTTTTTTCAATTCTTCATAAAACGTACAAACATCTTGAATTAACAGGTCAATATTTATCTGGCACCCACTTGTTTAAGTTTCAAACTAAATGTGATTGTGAAGAATACATTATATATGCCCACAGTTTGCAAGGTTTCACTACAGAATACTTACAGCTCTTTGTGAAGAATGAATGTGGCCTTGACCTTGGTGGCAATGACTGGGTCTGTCAGAATGTTGCCAAACTCCTCAGTTAGTTTCAAAGGATCAACAATGTTCACCTGTAGGGTTATTCATTCATAAATAAACAGTCAATAAAAAAAAATATTAAAAATTCACTTTTCACTGAAAGATTCATAAATGCAAACTCTTGTTAAAAAACTCTCTTTTGATATCAATATTTTGCTTGGTACTAAAGTCACAATCGTATTTGTCCTTCACTGGGCCTAACTGCACCAGATGCTAACAAATTGGCAATCATCTCCACTGAACACTCACTGGCTGTTTGCACAATATTTTATAATTATGGAATACAACATATGCCATGTGAAATATTTTAGTACGTACAGAAAAGTGCACAAATTCGTTTCCCCACCAGCCTGAAACCTTATGCCCCAAACCACTACCACAACTCCTGTGGCTGGAGGGCAGTAAAATTTTATGGCTGGGGGATTTCCCCTTTTACCTGTGCTGGCTTGGACAGGGCATAAAATGGCAAATTTTCACCCACTTCAACCAACCATATCAGGTAACAAGCTAAGACTGGGGGGAGATGTGGGGATGGGGTAAGGACATACTAGTATAATTTAAAGGAACCCTCTCATTAAGGACTCACAGAGCAGACTTGATAGCCTAAAAAAGTCAGAAGTTATAAGCTCTGATAATTATAAACTTTAAACTGAACTGTACTTTAAAAGTACATGAAATAAAGTACATGGTGTGACAAAGTTTCTAACTTTTCAGCAGCGGTTTAAATACTTTCAAAATTCTTTAAAATAAGGATTATCAAAAAATGAGACATTTTCTTATGTTTATACCTCTGCACTGAAAATGTAGTCACGGGTACTCTTATGCACAACAAATCTGCTTACAAAGAAAATTTTATGGAGGTTTCAAAATCATTCCTGTAAACAACCTCCGATTTGACTAGCCAGCATGTTTGTTGTTAACATAAATGATATGAGGAATTATACCAATAAAAAAATTGCTGTAGAGTAAGAGTTATGCAAACGTAGTTATGGCTTTGTACCTCTGGTGTCAAGATATTATAAGGTTAGATACATTATCATTTGATTCTCTTGAGACTGTCATTGTAGTTTGCTGGATGAGAAAATGGTTGTCAAAAAAATGTAACATGATGGTGGTTGAATATTATTTCTATAAGAAAGTTAAACTTTCATTTACAAAAATATATTGCAACTATGACATTGCTCTTCAAAGCATTCTATAAGAAAAATCAGGCCAAATTCACAGTGTTTGTTAAAAATTACTCTAGTTTCATAAACTGTTGAGTTGATAACTTTGTTGCCCCATTGAGTGACAAACTGTATCAAACTGCTAGTAAAAGTAGACATGTTCCTCTTTCTCGGAAAGTCTGTATTAAAGGGCTAGTAAGCAATTTTTTTTCTTTTAAATTTAAAACAATATTTTTGTTTTGCAAATTTGAAAATGGCTACCATTTTCAATTGTGCATTTAATCCTTTTTTCTTAATGCTGCTGTCAAAAATATGTAATGAGAAGATCATAGAACATTTAAATATTTTTTTCACCCATGTCTGAAATTTTGTAAGCTGTGTAGTTGTGGAGATATTGGGCTGTAAAATTGAAGAAAAATACAGATTTTGCAATCCAAAAGCAAGCCAGAGGGGAAAGCGTGACAAAGTATCAGGTTACCTGACCTGCGTCTCACCCTACTTGACCCAGTAGGGGACACTCCCACCTTCCTCAAAACTAAGCTGGCCCTGCTTAACAACTATGTAAACCTTCTTATGCCTAAGTGGTACAATGAAAATTGGATTTAACCTTGTATAAAACTTGGCGGACCAGAAACAAGATAAAATGTTCATATTCATGTGGAGTATTTACACCAGTCAATTCACAACAGTAATGATGCATACATATAAAATGTTTAAACTGATCTTTCCAACATTCAGTACAGTTCTGAAATTTTTCTCTATGAATGGCACAACTAAAATGGTAGAAAATCAATGATTCAGTGATATTGTTGGAAATCTAACTAAATCTTTGTGATGAAATCTTATAGGAGCATAAGTGTGTGAAAAATCTAAGCCTACCTGTCCCCCAGTTTTATCAGCCAGCATTCCGAGATGCACCAATTTGCAGTCGGTTCCTTGTATTGTGATTACAGAAATGGTCACTCTAAATAAGAAATGAGACAAAGAATCTTACATGAGACAGTTTTATGTATGACAAGAATGTGAATGTGCAACACATCCCATCTGAGTTAAAAGAGGACTTTCCCTCTTTATCAAGGTGAAATTGCAAGAAGTATATAAAAGCAGTACCTCCATTTAAGTTACAGTGCTGCTACCATTGAACTTGCTTTGCATTGCGCATAAAGAGATGGTCTCATACAAATCTTACTTGATTGATTCTGGAGCGCCATTTTTCTGGGTGATGCAACGTTGCGTTGTGCAAAAGAAGAAGCACCCTAATATTTCAGTCACATAATGACTACTGATTTCTTACTGCTTTAACTTTTTACGTGTAAACAAGCAGCTTTTATATTTGGTGGTAAGAAGGAATTTTATCTCCTATCACAACTTATATAATGGGAAATATTTTACAGTTACTCCCAGACACCAAATGCTCATGTTAAAGCCAACTGCAAGTGAACTCTTACTAAACAACAACACAACGCTATACAGTTAGTTCATCAGTCGGAAAGATATATTATTTCAATACTTTTAAATGTCTCAGAGTATAAATGTAACTTGATATGTAGGACAACTCACCCCTTTCTCAAGGCACTTTCAGCAGTTTTGTTGTAAAATTCATAAGCAGCGTCTTCATCAGGCACATCTTCCAATTTCCCCATCCCAACGTTGGCTTTCCCATCTGTGCATAGAATCACTTTGGAGCCAGGGTGATGGGCGGCCATATTGACTGCCACAACCAGAGCTGGGCCCAGTGCTGTGGCTCCGCCTTCCTCCAGGCTGAAACATATGCAAGCCATGTGACATTTGAATAACTACTAGTACATCATAGAAGAGTTAAGGTTTGTTTGTTTTTCTTAAGCCTTTCAATCTTAAGAAAGTGGGGTTATCTCGGCTTTTTTTTAAAAGTTGCCAATTTTTGCTGAGAATTTTTGTGGGTAGAAATTTGAAATTTGGAAATTTTGCCCGGACAGCGGCACGCAGCCTACTCTTTCATCGATTTTGAACTGCCAAGGTTTCTTTAACGTGCGTAACATACATACAGGGCCTCCGAAATATATTCGCCCTTATCTGAGAAGGCTAGACATCAGGCTTACCTACCCACAGGAAACCAGGGGACCATTGAGTCAATGAAAAAATGCGGGTTTTCGATCTTCGTGTCCTTCCATCCCCCCGATGCAGGACCAGCGAGTCAATCCCGGCCCGTTTTCTCCATGAGCAGACGCCCAACAACAGAGCCACTGCGTCCTCCCATTAAGGTTTAATATCTGATATCTATGGCATTTATCTGTAACAAAATCCCTGATATCCCATAGTTTCAAACAGTACCAAATGTTTACCACTTAACTACCAAATATGAAATCTTGAAAATCGGTGAAGAATTCTGGGATGAGAGTCATTGTTCCTCAATATTAACAAACTGAAACATTTATATGCTTTGTATAGTATTCGTACAATACGAAAACAAATTATGAGTAAAATCATAAGAGGATTTGATTCCAAAATCACTTTCATTACAAAAGAAATACTTTTCAAAACACATGCGTTTAGCTGTACTCTGTAAACCATTCAATGTTTAATTTTTTTATTCACAATTAGTTTGGGAGAATTGATTCTACTTTTACCATGAATTCATGGCTTTTCTGTTTCTATAATAAATGTCAATATGTAATGGGAAAGATATATAACAAATCCGTCTGGGGGAAAAAAAATATAATAAATACTTGAACAGTTCTGTGTGAAGTTCATCCTGAGAAAACCAAAGACAACTTTGAAGAGATGAAACAGAACAGATAAAAAACAACAACAACAAAAAAACTCACTGGTAAACTTTTTTGCCCAGAATTTTCCTGCTGCCTTTGATAGCCTGAGGTACAGGGGCCTCTGAGCCTGCCTTACTTAGCTCCTCCTCACTTGCCAGTTTGTCCCCTGCAATAGTGATCTCACTCTGGTTGCCATCTCCATAGACAGTCACCTGAAGCAATGAAAAAAGTTCTACATGTACCAAACTATGTCTGTCTACATATGGAATAAATAATATTGTCAAAGAATGGTTTATTCATATCAATAGTTACACAGACTTGCACATTTGCCAGAATAAAAATAAGAGCAGACCTGCCTAGCCTCATTACAGCGGAGGAGGGATATATGACTCAAAAAGGAGGGAAAATCAGGGAAAAGGAGGAAAATTTACCGACCCATAGTTCATACTTAGAATTACTAGATCTATGTATTACATAACAAACCAATAGAACATCCGCATGTGAACTTAAGGTTTTATTCGATTTAAATACTATACATTAAATTAGATCTGCATTTCGTACATTCTTTGCAGATTCATAACATAGTGAACAGTTTTACTTTAATTCAAGTATAGATCTAATGCATTTTGCACTATTCACAAAAGTTTAGAAAATTCATTGCACAAATTTCTATTCTTTTGTGCCATCCTCTTACATTTCTGAAGGAGAGTGTAGGCTACCACTTCACTGTAGGGTGGGAAGGGAGTACGTGGTAAGTTCACCGTCAGCCCGCCACCCAACATCCCCGCTTTCCCTTTGATCCAATGCTGCGACCACTGACCGGTGTTTCACATTTATCTGCTTCTGCATGTAACAATTAGTAATAATGAACAATGGATTCTTGACGTGTTCTGATTGCCCGTGGCAAAGTAGAGGACAGTGCTGGTGGGCTCACACAGTTGGCAGGACTGAATACAGGTGGGGGATAGCAGTGGATGGAGAGAGGAAAACTGACTGTGGACTATAATTGATGCATGGCAGTGAAGCGGTTAAATTCTGGCAGTGATAGTGATAGCTATCACAAAAAGAAGTAGCATAATAGCCACTTCATAGACAGAAAATTGCCTGTGAGTGAGACAATCTCCATCACAAGTGCTGGCAGGGACATTCAAACAGAATGACAGGCCAGTCAAATTCCACACCAAAATTATGTCGGAATCGCCGAGACTCTGTCTTTTTTTTTTCATCCCTCTTACGATGACATACGCGTAAAGACATGTATTCGTAAGCTAAACAGGTCATCAGCATCCAACCAGACTTTTGAGTGGAAGATGCCAGGATGAATCTACATCCTTTACATGGTGGTTGGCAATAAGCGACTGAAAGTGAAAACATAAAACGAGGGGCGGGATGGGACACCACAGTTAATCAAAGATGTAGGTTCAAAAGGGAACTACATGAGCGATCGTGGGCCAAGCGATGATCGGGTCATGAATGACGGGTGCACGTGAACGACCACTTAGCATGAGGGCGGGATGGATGGGGTGTAGCACATAACATTACATGTCCGGACTGGGCTATATCATGTACTGTTGGCCTACAGACACAAGTCTTGGCAACGGCAGCAGGCAGGACCTGATTGCCCATAGCAACAAATGGGAGAAGGCAGTTTTCTTGCTGGACTGTGAGTAAAAACTTTACTCTGCTGGCATTCAGAATCACACCAAAGCCTGAAATGCAGAAAAACTAGTATAAAATATCCAAATTCGTCCGAATGCGGGAATATTTATTCACGGCGCAGGAAGGCGGGATACTGAGTCGAAATGCGGGATGATGCCGCGTAATGCGGGAAGGCAGGCAGGTCTGTAAGAGGTATACCTTTTATATGTTCAGCCTAACCTATTTCTACATGTCCTATAGGCTGCAAATTTGATAGAAGTGTGCATCAGTGCTTTATATGATTGGGAAAATTTGTTCATAATTTTTCAACAGAAATGACATGTTTTATGATCAGAAGTATGAGGTTAAGTCAGAAGTCTTCGAGCATCAAAATGAAGTTAGACCCTCATGATTTTCGAGCAATGATTTTGTATGATTACAAGAGGGGTTTAACTGCTATGGAATGTCTGGGTCATTTAACAGCAACATTTGGAGAGTCTGTTATTCCAAATCAATTGTTTGCTAATGACATCAGGAAATTTCATGTGGCAGAAAGACCACTAAAGCAGACCCCTCAACTGGAAACCTGCCTCTGTAAATATAAATGTAAACACTGAAGCTGTATGAAAGCTCATGGAAAAAGACCGGAGAAACACATGAGGAAATATAGGAGAAACTTTGCTTCTCATCCACTGCTGTCTATGAATTATAACATGAACACTGAAAGCAAAGGAAGGTCTATGCCCGGTGGGTACCCTACATGTTGACTGAAAGTCAGAAAAGGGCTAAAGTTGAGTTTTGCCAGAAAAGAATATGATGAAGGCCATCCAAAGTCTATGCATAAAGTCATGACTGGAGATAAGACATGGGTATGGTACAACTACAATCATGAAAGCAAGCAGCAAAGCCTATGTTGGAAAGGTGGTGGAGATGCTCCACCTGTGAAATTTAAATCTCAGAGCATTGTTTTTTTTTTTTATTTAGAAAAATGTGACACATTATAACAATTCCTGTAGAAGAACAAAGGACTGTTACTGTTCTATGGTATATCAATAACCGTCTACCAAAGGCCTCCCACGACTGGGCACAAGAGCATCCGAGGACAGGCTTAAGCTGCACCATGATAGCATGAGTGCTCACAAAGCACACGCGACGGAGTGTTTGGAAAGAGAAAATGTAAAATCCCTCCTACACCCGCCTTAATCCCCAGACCTAGTTTCTTGTGACTTTTCTTATTCCCATTTGTCAAAGATCAAATGAGAGAAGAGTGATAACACAGAAAGGCTTTTTACTTTCAACAAAATATTGAGGGGACACCTGCTGAGGAGTGGAGCATTCCTTTGTCTCTTGGTTTAGGAGGATGCAATACCTACATCAATGCTAATGGAGAGTACTTCAAGAAGTTATAAAAAGTTTCAGCACTCTAAGACCAGTAAAACATGGTTAATCTGAGAACATAAAATATATACCTTGTACAGTACCCAAACATATTTCTACGCATGTTCCAAGGATATGAAAATCTAGATTCCTTACCCTTACATAAAATGGGGGGCAAGCCTGTGTCTGATAAGTCTTATATGGATGAGATTTTACTTTACTTGAATGTCAATTTCAATCTGACTGGTTCTGCCATTTGATTAGTTTGACATACGGATGAGCATTATTATATGTATTGACTTGCAGCTGTAATTTCATTTGTCTTATGCAAGGTAAAGAGCCATTTCATGTTGTGAATGGTACTATTCTTCATAATTCCTTCTAGATGGAAAATATCCATGTTCTTTTTCACGCTATAGAAGGCATTTCTCATCAATTGTGATTTCATAGAGTTTCAGTAACAAAATGTGCCACAGTGGTCAACTAAATTTCATTTAAAAAGATGTCATGTCACATTGTAATGACGGAGAAAAGTAAAACA
>JBCEWB010044114.1:0-14490 GCA_039654565.1 Peronia peronii | reverse complement strand
GACCTAGACATAATCAACTATGCAAATTCATTGAAATCCCAAAATCGATAATTTAACCCTTTATTGGTGAAAACCACACCCGAGTGCCCCTTTAAGTTAAAACTTATTTCTGATTCACTTTACTACTACCATGACGTATGTCTTAGGATGCCCTTTTAACTTAACCAGAATTTCATATTTGTTGTAATAAACTTCCAAATTTTCAGACAATGGCAAGAACTTGTGCCAGTGATGCCTATTTATGGGGCCGTGACATGGCAGAATTCTGTTATATCTCCAGGCAGAGTAAAAAAAACAATTGCTTTTTCACTCAAGGTTTTTTTTTTTCGCTCCTGGCTGCAATAAAACTGCCTCCAAGACATAGCATTGTACTTTGTTGAATTTGCTGTCTTCTAAGGCCCATTACTACATTTGTGGCTATAACACTCAAAGATTACATTATCATATTCAGTTATATTAATCCACACAACCAGCCAAAGATGACAGTCATCTAATTTTCTGCATGAAGTGCATGACAATAGGTGAGAATATTTTGTGAAGCGAGTAGATTACTCACCAGAAATGTTTATATTCATGACTATTTAATTTATTAGATCTGGCAAATTCTTTGTCCATTCTTTACATATGATACGCAAGACCTAAATAACAGAATTCTCTGAAGAAATGCTCACATTCCACTCAAAGATATAGAATTTCCATAAATATTTAAAATTACTTTGTAAACTCTTTTTATTCTCACTCTCGAATACAATCTGCCTGATGTTCTGTTTTGTCAAGTGCCTTTTACCTGTTCACAAACAATGTCAGTGCATATACATTTTTCAATTTCTAGGGTTGGTGGCAGGAGCCAAATAAATGATTCAAAAAGAAATGTAGTTATATACCTTATATTTTGCTAAATAAGGATGTCTGTTTCCCGTTGTTGTCATATCCGTATCTCTATCAAGTATGCACCGCACTGGCTTACCTAACCTGGAGAAAAACAATGAATGTATATATATTATTATATATAGCAGCCTTATAATTCTAGATGATAGATGATCTGTGAGGCTCAGGAAGAGAGGCATTATAAATTAAATGTATAAAGAGCTTTGAGCATTATGGTAATGGTTTTTAACATGGTTGGAAGAATGGGGAGATCTACAATAAATTAATGAATGGTTGCATGGATGAGTGGGTGAAATAATACATGAAAGAATAGTGGGTGGGTGGGTGAATGGTTGGATAACTGAGAAATCTACTGATGAGAATACAAATGTTTGAATGGATGAACGAATAAGTGGACGGATAATTGAATGAATAAATGAGTGTGTGTTTAGATGGACAGAGGGCTGGATAGATGGATGAATTGATGGGTGGATAAATAAATGAATTGGTGGATGAATATATAGACGAATGAATTGATAAGTGAGTGGATGGATCTTTTAATGGATGGAAGGATGGATGCATGGATGAATGAATGGATGTTTGGACTGATAGACTGATGGATGAATAGATAGATGGTTGGATGGATAGATAGATGAATGGATCAATGGATGGATCAATGGATGGATGGATAGATGGATGGATCAATGGATGGATAGATGGATGGATGGATGGATGGATGAACTCTCACTTTCTTGCTGCCACTGCCACAGGTACAGCAGACAGCACAGCCTGGGTCTCCTTGCCACCAAAAGCTCCACCTGAATGCAAAATGACAGATAAGCCATAAATTTAGAGATCCAAAGATTAAAGTGGGATGTTCTGTTGTAGCATTTTCCATGATGTTCACTTTTTTTTCCTGTCCACATCTCTTCATGTTCATTCTGTTGTTTCTCAGTGGGAATTGTTTTTGACCAGCTTTTTTATTTACCTCTGCCCAACACAAAATGTGATTGTTCTTTGTGTCTGGCAAAAAAAAGTAAAAGAGCTGATCAAAGAACAATACCCAGTGATTAAATCAGTGATTTTGAAGACCATCCATAAGCTAAACATTTACAGTTCATACTGACATTCTGTGTTGCTGTTGAGTCAAAGTTATAGTGGTTGTATCTAAAAAAATTTAAATTACATGCCAACTCCATATTTACAGTTGAAGTAATATAATGATGAAAATAAGCACTACAGCAAATTTTTAAAAAGTAATTGATTGAAGCCTAAATTCAGAAAAGATCACTGTTCTCATAATACTTATATGATTCAAATAATAATTTCAGTTCCTTTTTATCATCCCAGTGCAATCAGCTTCAAAAAACAGAATCTCTGTTGCACTATTTAATATAACATAAAAATTAATCTTTCTATTTGTTTAGACAAATAAAATAAAGAATAAAAGTAAAGGAGTTAAATTCTAAAATTTTATTAATTTCTTCATGTTAAGGAAACAATGAGAAAACTGATGTCTATTTGATATTTGCAGAAGACTTCATCACATACTTTCCTCTTGTTTTCATCATAGTCTATTAACTGCTATGACTATTCAATAGTGAATGCAGCCAATGTGAGCTAGATCACTTCATTGTCAGTGGTATAGATGCAGTACAGTAGCAACTAGTCTTCCAGATTAAGGTTTTGTCCTCATACAATGATACTTACCAAGCCTCTTTGTTCTGACAACAATTTTGTGATTAGGAACTCCAAGAGCTTTTGAAATCTCATCCTGTTGATGATATAAATAATCAATATATCATTGCATTAGATCAGCAGAACTTACTAAGATTAAAACGGATATTAACATGCCAATATTGTTGCATGTTTTTATTATTATATTTCACTTACTTCACTAAAAGTCATGAACATAATTATCAGATCTTTTTTTCACCACAATTTATAATTATTTTGCAGATAAATCATGGCATAAATTTCATTTTCATTCTTTGCATACACCAGTGCTTGATCCAACATATATTAAAGGCATTTCAGTATATGTATACCTGCTAAAAAATGGAACAATAAGATATAATAAGACAGTGCTTCATGGTCTATATTTTGTAAGGGAGTAAACTATTTTCATCTTAAATCTCATATAATCAATCGCAGGCAAACAGCTATATTCTCACAATCCAGTGCATCATCACACCAAATTGCGTTGTAGATATTTGTCATATATATTGCATTTTTAAAAATCTTGGGAGACTTTACATCAAATGTCAAAATCCTATTAATAAAAACAAGTTGTGAAAAATATGGAAAATTATTGCTCAAACAATGAAATTTTCACATAGTTCTACATTCTAGTGGTTGATTAAAAAGCGAGGCATAATATTGAAGTATAGTGTCATTTAACATGTACTTTTGTAGAGATATGACCTAAAAATATGGCTTCAATTACTACATCTTTATAGCAAAAATAATAATTCAAAACAAAGATCACTGGAGTTTTAATTTGATTAGATATATAGAATCAGCAGAGATAAAATGCATAAAAATTTAAAGGGGGAATAGGCCCTATAATAGAATTCATTTCACAATGATTTCATACTTGCATCTCTGATGGATTCTGAGTTGATGCAAAAATTTCCATTTCTCCATTCTCCCCTGGCAGTGCTCTGCAGGACATTGTTTCCATATAGAAATGATTCTGTCCATTTATACGGCATTCTCCTTCAAGAATGGCATCACTCTTTGAAAATCCAGCATCTACATTTCCCACTTTAATCTTCCTGACAATTTTGTAAAAAGACTTGTGCTTAATGGCCTCCTGTGATAAAGACAGATATAACATTAAACAAGCAATAAATTTTGATGTTCAGGACATTGTCCATATATCTAATCTTGATAAAATCTATCAAAATAATGACAGAAGAAAACCTGACATTGCACAAACAAGCAAACATTTAAACTAAACAATTAATAACAAAATTCATAAACTGATAAGGTAAATGCTTTTTCCTTACAACAGAAATCGCTGTTTTTATCACTATGATTCTCCTATCGTATATATATCACATCCTCGGGGTGGTCAAAGCTTCAACCCTAAAACTGTGGGAAAAAAGAGGTGGAGTGCCAAAAGTTTCTATAGAATAATATCAGGCCTGAGTGGCAAAACAATACAAGTATCTTATTACTGTATTGCAAGTTTTAACAATTATAATTTCATAATACGAGAAGCAATGAGTGAATCTTTGAGCAGCTCAGTCTCTTGACACTTCTAATGTTATAAGAGTCAATATGATGAATGAACATCTTTTTATCCAGACATGATGCTAAATAATTGTGCAATTCAAATCAGTAGTAAAGAAAATGGTGGCACTGAGCTAAGGCGTCAATTGTTTAGCATCACAGCAACATGATGCTACAAGGCTGAGCAATCTGAATCAGTGGTCCAGAAAATTGTGGCGCTGATGATTGCATGTAAATTCCATGACAATAAAATCTTTGTTTTACCTTTATGGTGATAACAACAGGGGATTTGTCCTGGTACTGGACATCTACAAGTTTGACAGCATTGGTTGCATGGATGTGGGAGTCAGCAACAACAGCAGCAATGATCTGTCCTTGACAGGTAACCTGCAGTGAGAAGTGTAATATTAAACAGTGTCCCACATTATTAATTTTCATAGAATGAAATAGGTCATGAGTGTCAAACTGCAAAGATATAACATATGTATTTCTTCATGTAGGTAAGTATTTATGTTCACCTATGTGTGTATAAATGTATTTATGCATGTATGTGCAATGAATGAATGGGTGTGATATATATGTCTGTACAAAGCTACACAGGTATAATGGCCATGTCATGCTTTGAATCAGCTTAGTTTCACTATTTTGTACTTAATTGCACAATGCCATTCATTTTTATATCTGCACAAGTACATGTAGGAAGGCTCATGAAAACCAAGTGAATGAAGATTTTGTCTGTTTTCAAACCAATTTTTCAATCACCTATGTCAATGTAGATCAGCTGTTTACTTGCAAATATGCAACATTGCATATTTACAAATAACCTGTGTCAAAGAAATCTATACAGTGTAAGGATCTGTAACTGATTTTTAAATTTCATTCGACATCTCTTCATATACCTCATGGTCAGCGAATATGGTGTCCATCCAAATACCCAGGTGATTAACTCCTGGAACATCTCTGGCTGATATAAAATCTATAACTCCTGGAGCTGCCAAAGCCTTTGATGGATCAATTTTAACAACAGAGGCATGAGATCTTGCACTAGTCACCAATGCCATGTAAAGTTCTCCTGAAAAATGAATGTCATTATTTGATGGATTGTTCAAGATATTTCAATGTGGTTAATTATGGTTAATTGTCAATGTCCAATAGCAGAGTTAGATTCTTCAATTCTTAGAATGTTTAAACAATATATTTTGGCACTGAGAAAATCAATGTAGTTTTAATTGAACTGTGACTACTCCATGATTTGATGTTGAAAATAATTGTTTGAATCCACTTGACTGACAACTAATGACTTTCTTCATTAGCAAGGCTTATCCATTGGATATAATTTACTTTCAAGTTAATTTCTCTCTCAGAGGCTCTTAAAATGAAGCTGTACTTAAAATTTAACTATGTCTTTAAAATATAAAAGTCACAGGTAAATAATATTTCAACTTTTGTCTTTCAACTGCCTCATGGTGTTATTTTCCCCTCCCATCTTCTCTCTCTCTCTCTCTCTCTCTTTCTCTCTCTCTAATTACAAGAAAATGAACTCACTCACATTCATTGTATGTTAGGCATGTGAATAATATACAAACATCATGTTTCTACCTTTTGATAATATAGATCGTACCTTTGGCAGGCAGCATATCATCAACGAACACAGCTTCTCCTGTGCTCTGTTGCAGAGCTGCAGTGTGGACCATGGGTTTGCCCACTGTGTCATGAGACAGAAGTCTGGAGTCTGTGCCCCCAATCACCTGCATTGCCTGACTGACTGAACTCTCCAACGGCTGGATAGCGCTGAGGTCTTGAGTGATCTGGGTAGAATTAGTTACAGTTAATGCTAATGTATGAAAATAAATCCTGCCGTTTTCACAGTGAAAACAGGTGATGAAGAAAAAAAAAAGGAATTTGTGAAAGTTCCTACATAGGCATGAAAGTGAAGGAGACAAGAAGGGAAAATGTCTGGGCTATCTGTCATCTCTCTTTCTTTCTTTTTTTTAAAAGAACTTTGCTGAAGCAAACAAAAGTATTTATTCCCTGACATTTAAAATGAATGTATGAGATTTAGGATATTCTGTCTTGGTATCATACGCTACAAAAAAAGGATAAGGACAAGGGTGAGATGATAAATATGTTGATGTGTAACATGAAAAAAAAATAAAGTTCTGGATGTAATGTGCGATAAAGCTGACTTGCCCATGATTCAACTGTTAGCTTGATGACTCTTAAATCTCATGATGTAAAACATAATATTCTCTTGTAAACTATAACGCGCTACTGATTTTTTTTTAATATTTAAAAAGTTAGATCTATATTTAATTTCACACAGTCAGATTGTTTCGGGGGAATGTCTGCTAGATTAACTTTTGTTGCTAGTGCTTTTGATAATTGTTGCTTGTTTGTTTGTTTGTTTCTGTTAGATATCAATATTTGCTAACTGATTAAACGTGCTCAAAGTTACCCCTTTTCCATCAATCTGTTGTCGGACCAAAACATAGAACTTGAAGAAGAAACTGAGTGCCAGAGCGCGGCGGTACTCCACAGCGCCACCTGGTGCACTGGGTGCCAAGGTCAGATCACTGGCCAGATGATCACAGGCCAATGACACAAGAGCTTCCTCCCACTGTCTGTGCAGATTAGGCAGAAGAGGATATGACGAAGTTGTTAATGAGTGGCACCATTTTTTTAACTAGTTGTGGGTGTTCGTAAAGACCATATGTTCCCTCAACATTTGAGCCCAATTAGATTATACTTGCCATATCAGAAAGTTCACTGTTTGTACGCCTGCGAAGATAATACATGTATTAGCGGAAGATTAACTGCTCTGAACATTTTAATTAAAGCTTAAACAATTATATTTAATGACACAGTCTGTGTTAAACAGAACAACAGATAGATCAATGCCGCATTCTGTATTAAATAGGACTTTAGGTAGACGTTCTCAGCCATAAGTCAATGTCAAGCTTACTGCCCGATCAAGTTTTTCATGGTTTTCTCAGCCAGCACAACTGTGATGCCCATCCCACCAAAAGCTAGGATGATCTTGTTCACTATCTGGGCCTCGGACAGGACAACTTTCATCCCAGCATTCACCATTGCGATGTCATCATCCTTTCTATTGGCTTGCTTAAAACCCGCGAAGAACTCATTCTGGGGATTTTCACAAGCAAAAGCAAACAAGTATAAGAAAATTTGTGTTATATCGAATAAAAGTTGTAATTTTACGACAAGGCCGTTCCAACAAGAATAAGGGAAACAGGTTTGCAAAATAAAACTTATTACTCTTTCTATTACATGACCCATGTACATAATCTATAATCTACTCACTCATTAACACTCTCATTCACTCACTCACTCACTCATTCACTCACTCATTCACACAACTGAACAATCTAACACTCAGCAATAATTAATCGATCAATCAACCAATCAATCAATCAACCAATTAATCAACAAATCAACATCATGTCAGTTAAACTCTGTATGCAGGTGGAATTTCATCAGCGCTGCATTTATCAAATGTTTTCATCTGCGATATCAGTTTATCACCACTAGACCTTTTGAAAATTTCATCTCTGAAAGTAGAAAAAAAAAGAGAAAAGGCTCATGAAATTGTCACTCTGAAAAGTACACACATTCCGATGACAAGAAAACACAAAAATTATACGTTAAATAAAACAATGGGGCGGCTGTCCTCACCGTCTGCGTAAAAGGAATAGTGACAGAGAGCAGCAATTCGTCACTGGGAATGGCCGTTTTTCTGTAGCCACAGAAGAAATCTCTGTCCATCGTCAGAGTTCTTCGTCCTCGGGCTGGGAAGATGAGATGTAGATTAATACGTTTGGTTCTGTGAATATGTACTTATAACAACCTATATGTAGGAGTAGCTGTTTATGTATAGTCTATCTATTGATGTGAAAGGAAGTGATGTCTTCTCCCACAGGCCATCGAGTTCTGTGATTATAATAACCTCAACGTTTTCAAAAGACATATCGGCTGCATCGATGCGTGTGCACAATACAGGGTAAGAGATAGATCTATTTTTGCATGTAAGTGAGTAGGTTAAATCACAAGTGTTTCATTTGATTCTGTCAGAATAGACTGTGTCTGCCCAGTGTTTTCGCTCTGTATTTATTCGATACTCTTCAAAAATTTGGCAACCGATCTTACTCTTTAATAAGTGGCATCGCCTAAGTTACTCATCCTTGAAAGTAGAAAGAGTCTTGGCTGTTGAGCTTATGGGCATAATATCATGAACTGTTCAATAACTTGCAGGATCTTTATGTCAGACCTTTGGATTGGACACACACAGAAGCCTCAGCCGCCAGGAGGAGCGGGTTTAGATCCGATATTGGGCTGGCTGTCATGATGTTCCCACTCAGGGACTGGAAAGTATGGAGATTTGGAATCAATCAATTTGTGTGTAACATAAGTGTTTATTTGTTTATCTATTCATTATTTATTATTTATTTATATATTTGTTTGTTTATTTATTTCATATTTATATATCTATTTACTTTTAAAATATTTATTCATTTACTTATTCAAACATAAATTCATTCACTCTTTCATTCATTCATTCATTTATCTATTTATTTATCAATCAAGATAAGAGACTGCGTTTTACAAACTTACAGAAGCACACAAGAATAGTTTTAATATTAATATGAAACACACTGTGTAGCAGTAGTTCACCAACATCAGTGCCATGTCTTAGGGTCTCAATTAAACACGAAGTGTATAATAATCATTAAGTTAAGCTTACAGCCACATTGCGAATCTGATGACTGGCAAACCACTTCAGCATTTCAACAATGGCTGACAGCACTCTGGTCTGAGACTCTGAAAAACAGACATTCATATAAATACATGTCCTGAACTCAGCATGTAAGGTGATTTAATTTTCATATTCAGGTGAATAATCCAGGAGTAGAAAAGAATCATCCCGTTTAAATAATATTATAAAGAAGTGAAATATGAACTGGCTATACACAGGCTATGCTTGGAAACTGAGATACCAGGTGGGACGGTCACGAGCTACTCAAACTTATTTTATTCATGAGCCTAAGGTTTATTCTAACTAAGAAATTTTACTTTGTTGGTCATGCCCATATAGATAAATTTGGGTCCAGTGAAGAGGGATATCTGCCACGCATTCATCTGAATAATTGAAATGACTAAAAGATCTGCATTTTGATCTCACCATAATTATTCAGATATCCCTTGTATCCATTTACTGAAAATGTATCATTACAATGAGCAACATACAGATTAAAATGAGGTAAATGCTGGCATGGGAATTTGTAAACTGAACCTCCTCCTGGGAACAAATGAAGCTTATCTATCGTAGACCTACGTTATCTTATTTTACATTAAATTGTAATATATTGTCTCTCCTTATCTCACTTACTTTACCTTATAAGCTTACCTTAACTTGCCTTACCTTATAACCTTATCTTTACCTTATCCTATCTTATCTTACCTCACCTTATCTTAACCTTTCCTTACTGGACTTTAACCTACCCTACCCTGCCTTACCTTATTTTGCCTTGTCTTACTTACATTAAGACCAAAGTCCTAGCAAGAACGGCACAGACAGCAGCAACACTGGCAAAATTGAAACCAGTATGGAAAGACAAAACCATCAGTCTGTCTACTAAATTGAAGGTATTGCATGCATTAGTCCTGTCAATCTTTTTTATATGCACGCGAGACATAGACACTAATAGCAGAGCTGCAGAGAAAAACAAGCAGTGGAAATGAGATGTCTTAGAAGAATACTTGGCATCTCACACACGAAACACATCACAAATGAAGCTGTGCGTGCAACCATCACCAAGCACATGAAACATTTCGAAGAGCTGCTAACCACCGTCAAGAAAAGAAAACTTCGATGATGTGGCCATGTAACCAGAGCCAGTGGCCTATTGAAGACCATCCTCCAAGGGACAGTTCAGGGTGGAAGAAGAAGAGGCAGGCAAAGAAAGAAATGGACGGACAACATCGCCGAGTGGACAGGGAGGAGCTTTGCCACGACCCAAGCCTTTGCCCATGACCGTCAGAGGTAGAGTCAGCTGGCGCAGCGTTCAGCAATGCAGCGCCCCCATGACCCTGGAAAGGGTTAGGGGACTCGTGAATCATAGCCTTACATTACTTTACCTTATCTTATCTTATCTTATCTTATCTGACCTCACCTCACCATACCTTATCTAACAACGTACGTAAGTCTAGATTCGGTAAGGTTACCTAACAACCTAACCTTACCGAATCTAGACGTACCTAACCTAACCTACCGTAATCTAACTTAACCTTACCTAACCTGACCTTACCTAACTTAACCTAACCTAACCTAACCTAGCCTTACCTAACCTAACCTAACCTAACCTAACCTAACCTAACCTAACCTAGCCTTACCTAACCTAACCTAACCTAACCTAGCCTTACCTAACCTAACCTAACTTAACCTAACCTAACCTAACCTAACCTAGCCTTACCTAACCTAACCTAACCTAACCTAACCTAACCTAGCCTTACCTAACCTAACCTAACCTAACCTAGCCTTACCTAACCTAACCTAACTTAACCTAACCTAACCTAACCTAACCTAGCCTTACCTAACCTAACCTAACCTAACCTAACCTAACCTAGCCTTACCTAACCTAACCTAACCTAACCTAACCTAACCTAACCTTACCTAACCTAGCCTTACCTAACCTAACCTAACCTAACCTAACCTAACCTAGCCTTATCTAACCTAACCTAACCTTACCTAACCTAATCTAACCTAATCTAACCTAACCTAACCTAACTTAACCTAACCTTACCTAACCTAATCTAACCTAACCTAACTTAATACCCTCACCTCATTTATCCTTGCCTTCCCTTGAATTCCCTTTCCTTCCCTTCCCTTCATTCACCTTACCTTACCTTATCATACCTTACCTCACCTTACCTTACCTTATCATACCTTACCTTATCTTACCTTACCTCACCTTACCTCACTTTACCTTACCTTACCCTACTGTACCTTACCTTATCTTATCTTATCTTACTTTACCCTATCTTACCTTACCTTATCTTACCATATCTTACTTTACTACTTTACCTAACCTCATCACTTGACCTTTATGCCTTCCATATATTAACTTACGTTACTCTTATTGCCTTTATCTCAATTCACCTCATCTTTGACACGCAAATGCTGGAAATGAACTTTATACCATGCTAGCAAGAAGTGAACACGTGGGTCTCACAGAAACACAACAGAAAAGACAGGAAAATATCGTGTGTATGAGAGACAACACCTACCGGGCAACGAATTGATCAGCTGTCTCAGTTGTTCCTGTAACTCTGAGAGGGTGACAGCAGCGCCCACGGAGACAGCTGTATCAGTGACAGTAATAGACGCAAGTTCTGACACACTGGCAGTGTAGATTAACACTGGATATTTTTGGTTTTTGAACCTGGTCTCGATACCTTGTGACAATAAATAGGAATGGTTCGAAATGTTATTGGTCACAATAAAAAATACATCATTTTATTAGAATATTCTGGTGAGTGACTCTGGCCATCATGGTTATTCGTATTTAATCTTTCATTAATTATGTCATCTATCATGTTGGTAATTTCATTTAACTCTAAATTGTTGGAAACAATTGTTGGAACCTCTGGAGGTTCAGAGTTTCTATGATGACATTGGTTTTCTTGTTTAAGAAATGATAATTTATGCTTACGTGATTTCATGTTTGTTTGTTTGTATTGGGGTTTAACGGCACATCAGCACGATTAGGGCTATATTGATACGTAAGATAGGGTAAGATAGGGTAAGATACGTTTACACATCAAGAAGAGCGGAAAGAGAGCGGGACAGAAGACAGGAGCAAGGAGAGAGGGAAGAGATATGACTCCTGGAACGTCGAAGATGGCATTCCATGGGAAACATCCCACCGATGACGGGCTTTCACCGCCCGCAGGTGGGAGCAAAGAACCTACTTACATACCCCGGGCCCCCGGGAGGGAGTGTGATTTCATGTACTCGTACATGTACTGCATGGACACACCATATTATTTGGAAAGGATTTTCGATGCAATGTAAGGACTTTCTCTTCTTTGATCTCTTTGATGTTTCTTGTGTTATGAGAATAATCCCATACAATCTTCTGCCTGTACACAGGTTAATAAAACACAGCAGAAACATCATTACCCAGGTAGAAAGAAGAGGTTGTGTTATCAGGGGAAAGAAAGATATCGCCATTAATTGTGTCAATGATTAAATCTATCACGTACAGAAGGGAGGAAGATCAACATATGTCAGATTGCAATTTGGAATGATGTGATTTGGGAGCATTATGGACTGGAAAACTGTGAGCCTTTGAAAGAAATACCAAACCAAAAGAACAGACGATAAAATATTATTAAATGATCTTGTTTTCTTCTTTCTTTTCATCACAATTTGTCCTTGAGAAACTTACCGATTTCTGTGTTTCCAACGAGCAGTTTGGCATGCGGATACTGTGACTTCAAGTCCAAGAGCTCCACTAAGGTAGCAGGTTGAAACCATGTCACATTGGGACCACAGAACCGGACGCTTTTTTCGTGATATCTCTTATGAGCCACCTGTGTGGGAAGATCTGAAGGTCATTCTACAGATTACTAGAATAAACGTTGAGTAGTTCTCTTGTCTTTTATAGCAAACTACTGTACAATCAGAAAACAGTTATAATGCCTTGCAAAATCACACTCACAATTCGATGTCTAAATGATGCAATAGGGCAACAACCGTAACTTCCATGTTCCAATTTCTGTTTCCAACACTTAAAGAATGTTATTGTCAATTTGATAAGGAGCTGCGAATAACAAGCAACTGTCTTAAATATTTTCTAAGCAGCTAAGAATGTGGGTGAATGTCTGGGTACAGGTAAAATAATGAAAAGTAAAAAGTTGGTACTTCGGAATTTTTGCACTGTGTCGTAGTAAGCGCCTCCCTATTTAAACTAGGAATGTATGGAAAAATTAAGTTTGGGTGGCATGGTCAGCATGAAAAGTACTTGTAAAATCTAGCTCAGAGGCACAGATGATGCAAGACATGGAACACGAATTAGTTTTTATGCAGCCTTTCAACCCTAAGAGTAAGATTATCTTGACTCTAAATACCTGCCCTAGGTTTGAAGAAATGCGGGTAGAAATTCTGGAGTTTTTGCAATTTTTCTTTGCTGGTGATGTCTCCGTCTAGTCTTGAAACGACTTTTCATTGCCAAGGGTTATTATAATGTGCGCGACATACACGTTGGGCCTCTGGGTATTTTTGCCCTTGTCGAGAGATCAGACGTCAGGTTTCCCTAACCAAAAGCCCAAGGGGTCATGGAGCCATTCAAGAAGCAGGTTCGAATTTTGTTCAATCACCCTTAGAATTCAACCCGTGACACATTTATCAAGAGGCAGCGCCTGACCGCTCTTCCATAAAGACAATAAGTCGCCTGTATAATTAAATATGTATTATATGTTAACAACGCCAAATGGTCAGAACAAAAGGCAAACCTCAATTCTGTAAAATATATTTTTCATGTTTTTGAAAGATAAAGAATCTATGCATAGTATATTCAATACTTTTTTTACTCCAATAATTTTGCCAAGAATTCTTCTTGTTGTCCCTGTTGTTCCTCTTGCACACGCTTCTATATAGATCTATGGTCTTACTCATTCCTGTCCCATCAGAAAGCACTTCACAGATGACACCTAAGTTATACAAGAAACTACTTTTAATCTTTGCTTTTTTACTTTAAGCATGTAAATCCTTCTAAACCGAATTTAATCAGCTAGTTGTGATCACCAGGCCACAATCAACGAAAATAATTCCTGAATGCAAGAGACAGAATCGTGAAATACACGTAGTATCAGCTACTTCCCTCTGTGCATATAATCTGTATTGTGCTTCTTTGTCTCTAGACAGCCGCCATATGTCACTGTTTTAACACGAATGAGAAAAATGGCTGGACAAATAGGAATTGAATGGTGAGGCTGACAGTGAGAGAAATACTCGAATGCTCTCTCTTTTGTTTCTTGTTGTTGTTGTTGTTGTTGTTATCAATGCCGTTGTTGTCGTTGTTGCAGTTGTGCGTATCGTCTTTGTTGTCCAGTGGTTGATGTCGCTTTCGTGATGGTTTTATTGTTGATATTGGTGTTGTTGCAGTTGTTGGTGTTCCAGCGGGAAGTTATATTAATATTATTGTTGTTGACGTTAATAGTTGTTTTTGTTGATGCTTTTGTCGTTATTCTTGTTGATGTTGTTAATTTTGTTATTGTGATGCTATTGTTGTCTTGCTGCTGCTGCTGCTGCTGCTGCTGCTGCTGCTGCTGCTGCTGCTGCTGCTGCTGCTGCTGCTGCTGCTGCTG